>JAMKCH010039583.1:0-13795 GCA_023653785.1 Ophioderma brevispina | reverse complement strand
TATAATAAACACACACACACAAAAATCAATTGTAAGAGCCACAAGATCAAACCTGACAGTGGAACCGCTCACCGACCACAGTCCCCCGGTTTAACGTAAACCAATGAGTTACAGTGGTAAATCGCGGTTGATAATAAACGGATAAGTGGACCGTGACACTATAAAATAACCGTGTTATGGAAGAATAAGAAATGGGGAAGTATTACGAATAAAAAATTCAAAAACAATATTATATGCATACATTAATGAAACATTAATTGCTATGTGAAGAAAATAGTGAATTTTCGGTGAAACATTTCATTAAGGCAGATGGCTACATTATATTCTGAAAAAGTTCAATTCCATTTCAACTAATTAGCTGCGATGCCATTATCTTGTAGAAAAAAAGATATATCGCGTTTAGTTTTCAAAGTAATTGGAACAAATCGAAGTGACTAACTGTTCAAATAAGAATGGAAATAGCACTCATGCAGCGGTAATTAGCAAATTAGCATACATGTTGCGTAGCGATGAATAATGTCGCCCGGGCAGGAATATTCAAAAGCAGGACACAGTTATTGTCAAACATGGCATGATTACCAAGACTTACTTAGTCCTTTAATAGACAGCCTGTCGACTAGCAGCTGGCTTTTGGTGCCCTTGACTTTGATCTTTGCGGACTTTCCCTCTGCTAACATCGTTAATTAGCGGATGGTAACCAGACGCCTTCTCCCTCTGCCTCGCATCGAGGTTTGGGAATGGGGGGCAACGCTTAGTCTATTGCCATTTGTTTGTCTAAAATTAGGACAACCTTTCCCTGTCTTTCAGGGAATAAATTTGGCAATAATTGGTTGGTCTTTAATATCCATTAGCGCGTATCCTTGGAGGGATCTATGACATTGCTGATTGCTGTCAATGCAAACCTGGTAAATCCGAGACTTGAAAGGTGAGATATCAGGGTCTTCTGTACCTCTTCTCCAATGCGCCGGTTGTAGATGGGAATGTTAAAAAAGCAAGTTTCATCTTCTACTATATAACCCGTTTCACAAGCCTGGCCTTGCCGAGGCGTGCTATTTTTGGGGCCCTTTCTTTCATTGTTCCAATTTAGGTATGACATTAGTCTTTTCCACTACACTGAAGGTCTTGCTCAATGATCGCCACGGGCTCCCTTGAGATGATTCCATCAGATTACGGTTTTCAGAGTTTCTTGTACAGAATTGAGTTGAGTTTCCATCTTTGAGAACCCGTTTTTACAGACAGATCAATGCTACCCATAACGGATGCCAGCTGAGTAATGTCGATGCGGTTGCATGGCTGGTTTCATTGTCCCGCTTTGTCCGCGTGACTGTGTAATACAGCGTGTGCATTGGCGGTGTATCTGCTACGCTGTCCATCGTTGACATATTAGCTGATAAAAAAGTTAGAGTCTCTTTTGAAGATTTTTTCCGAATTTACGAGTTCAGGTGACACTTCCGAAGAACTAATATCGTCCCTGTTCCTTTTCAGAGGCATATAGACAAGTAAAGATGGAAATAGGCTTCAAATTCGTTCAAATCCTGTGCATTTTCAGAGCTCAGTGCCCAGACATCCGACGTGTACGACGTGTAAACGACGGGCTATACATGGGGAGAGAGTTCCATGGTACCCCCTTTAATTGCCTCCAGGAAACCAATTCTATTTATTTATGGGCCTACACTAACAAAACCCCTAACCCTAGGCCAAAATAAAAAATAATTTTTACATGTAGAACTTTGAAGGGTAAATTATGGAACTCTTGCCTAATATAGGATGGCATTACATCACGGCAACCCTGTTGTTACCTGGCATGCCCCTTGGCAGATTTATTTTAAACAAGCAGAACTCCATACATACATACATAATCGTTGCTCCTTGTTTTTACGAATAGTATAGTTTTGTCTTTAGTTTTTTTCAACTTTGTATTGAGGTTTTTGCAGTGTGGTTGTTTTCAATAAATACCAATAAAACAGCAACATGTTTCACTAAAGTTCCTAGAGTAGACAATTGAGCGTGACTTGGAGTGCTTAACTTTCGCATTCCTACCGAAGTCCGAAAATTTGTTTGGCCGACGAGTTATTTTATTTCCTTCTTAACCATTTGGTAATGAATGTAAAAAAGTTGATCTATTATTTCAATTAACACCGATGGTATTTGATATATTTCCTTGTTTTCATTTGGTTCGTTATCGTTTGTGTTTTTTTTTTCCATTTACTCTAGACGGGGCCAAATTCCTTTTTCTTGAAACGGGGCCAAATTCCTCTCTTCTTTTTGTTTTTTGGGGTCATGCTATGTAGGGATACTGAGCCATGTTTTTTAAACATCTTTATAACAATCAGCAACGGACATCCCCCCTGCTTATCAAGTCCCAAAGTGCTTTGTTCTTAACTGCAGGTATAAGATGATAATCCACGGAATGAATTCTTCGGACTTACGTCAATTCGGACTTCATGGGTACCTTACTACTTGGCTGAATTAAATCGTTATCGACATATATCCACAAGTATATGGTAATTTCAATAATCACCATAACTTTTGTAATGATCTTCAAGTTTCTTTCATGTTGTTTCGTGGCTTTTGTACTACTTGAGGCATTTCTAAAAGTTTCAATTTGTTGCAAATGGTCCGTTGTTTAACCATGAATATTCCTCGGTGAACCTGCTGGAACGGTAGGAGTTTCACTCTTGTGCGATCATCAGACATCTGGCTGCTATTCGGTGGATGCGGATAATATGCAGGAATATGGTAGTGGTGTTTTGCGGACGGCGGATAGAAAAGTTTAATGCTCGTAGAGTTGCGGCATAATGGACGATGCAAGTTGCGGACGGCGGAGAGGTGTGGTGGTCGTATTATCATAGGTGATGCTGGAGTGGTTTGCTATGTCCTACGTAAAATTTGTTCTCGTGGCGGCCACCTGATCAGTTCAGTAGCTTGTTGAGTTAGTCGCGTTTGTCGGATTGATGTAGCCCAGCTGCTCGGTGATGCAGAGGTCGCATTTCTTGGTTCCGGCCTGGAGTATGGTCGCGGCGCTGGATACGATTGACTCATATTATGTCGTATAGAGTTGGTTGGTCTCTTGAGGCGCCACAACGTACTTGGAGAGTTTTCTGTGCTGGTCTGGTGTTTTTTCATTTCTGAGGATTCTTAATGTTTTTGTTGAATCTAGTCTGAAAGGTGGTTCCGTCAGTCCGATGTAAAGCTTTTTTACGTCCGCTTTGTCGCATGTTTGGCCACTTTGATTTCCGCGCTTAGATGATGTTAGTTTCAAACAGTAACTTGCAGTGGTCACCGGACCTTGTGCGTCAGTTGCATCCCTCTTGTGTAGGTTGATTATCAATTGCGGCGGATCTTCTGGTTGTGGGTTTTGATGATGCTGGCGACGTTGAGCATGCACTTTAGCTGATCTTGACGGTGTTCTCTTTGAATATCTTGTTGAATTTGGATCCGGCTGGGAAATGTTTGTCGCTAAGCCTTGGAGGAATGATCGACCGATATTGATTGAGACGTTCTTGCTGAAAGGCGAGTTAAACCAGTGATGTTTACGTTTGGCGTGCGTTCTCTCACGTTTCCTTGTTATGTGAGTTCTCGTTGTACCGCGACCTTCAGAGTCGTCGTTGTAGACTGGTTATGCGTTGTCGAAGGTATTTTGTCTTATGAATATCTGATATCGTTTGCTTATGTAGGTTGGTAGGTTCTTGATGATGTTCGCCGGTTGGTCTGTAGAGCGTATGGATGTATCCTGGTTCGCGACGTCGTCCGTTTGGTTTGGCGGTATGGGTAGGTCCGTTGCCACTCCACGTTTGAGAGTGATGTCAAGGAAGTTGATGACTTTCAGTCAGGTTGCAGTCATGGTGATGTTGAGGCCGATATCTCTGATTCTGGATGATGTCTTTCTGATTCTGCGGATTTGGGTGCCGGATGTTCTTGTGTAAAACGGCTAGCCCTCGTCTCTGTAGAGTCCTATTTTCCCTTGTCAAGTACCGGCGAGCCATTTCATTGATTTTAGCAACCTTCAGCCTGAAACCTAATTACGATCCCTGATGAGCTGTAAATCAGAGACTCCTAGCCGTGTGGAGGACAACCTACTTCTCATATGGCGGGATACGCCCACAGTGACTCACTGACGATTATGAGACTGACTCCAACGCTAAAGATTTATAGTCCCTCGTGTGTTACGGTTAATAACACGCCGAACTTCCTGCCAGCACGATATGGACAGAACTTACCTTCACGAACTCTCCCATCCAATAACCCTAACCCTTCCATGGAAGGGGTAAATGGATAGAAGCTAAGATTTTAGTCTAGCAGATATATGGATCTTTCTTTCCTATTTGTTGGGGGCTGACCTAGGCACAACGATCCGCTATGGTCTGGTCAGTTTTACCCTTCTCAGCTCCCCCCTTGATGTCCCACAGCTGGCTTAAAATCCAAATACCAAAGTTCCATGACAGATGGATCTTTCTCTTCTCCTTCACGCTTCCATATTCTCATACAGCCGAGTTACAGGAATACCTCAGATTTTTGGGATCCTTTACTGCTTTCCTTCAGCCTCATAAACTTTAACAGGGAGGGCAAACTTTGATCTCTCCAACGACGACCCGACGTTTTGGTGAAATTTTCCTCCATCCAACACCGATTCTCGTGAGAGGAAGTGCTTTGTACGGGCCAAATGCCAGTTCTGATTCTGTTAAGGTTGACCCATGCTTTCCTATCAACGTACAGCCTAAGCCTTTGGGCCTTGCTATATGGACCGGTCCACAAACTGCTCCAGATTCAAGGTAGAGGATTACCATTGCTCAGACCATGTGTCATTGATCCAGGATGATCGATAGGGATACTGCGACTGCAGTGTCCTGGATGGGTACAAGTGATTCCGTGGAATTCCCCGACCCTCAGGGTGTTGGTAGTGGGATTAGACTACCAGTTCATCACACTTCTCTTGGCGAGCTTGATCGTCTGAAAGTTCCTCCTAAGTTTGCAGGAGCTATGCCCGACAGGATTGGAAGATAGTCTGCAAGCGTGGATTAGATTGGGGTAGGATTGTATGCAGAGGCGCCTCCATTGATGGTGATTTGAAGCTGGCGAGAGGGGCCTCTTTGGGTTTGAGATGGAAGGCAGTAGCGATGGTCTTGGCTTCACTCACCTTGAGTCTCCAGGTCTTGAAAAGATATGCTGACGTAGTCATATCTGCGTAAGTGTATTGTGCAACTTCTGTCCGACTCTTTCCGAGCCTAGTGAAGACGGGGCAATATCGTCGGCGTAGCATATTGTCTGGATTTTTTGAGTAACAATCCGGGCTGATATGACAAGTTGAACGCATGGGAGCCAGTACAGATCCGCGTGGGTTCTCGTTCCTCAGACGTCGCATACGACTGCCTCTGCCCTCACTGTCTTAAGTAACAAAGCTAACGGTTTTCATGCAGTTATTGTCAAGTGACGATCCGGGATGGTCCCTGATAAGCTTGAAAGTGTCAATCCCTGGTGCCACACGTGTCATATTCTTCAGTAAGGTCCACCAAGATGAAGCCTGCCTACGACGCTTTTTCAAATGCTTTCCTCCTCAATATCATTTGTGAGTTTACAATCTGGTGTATTTCTTAGGGTTTGTCGACGGCTTTTTGGTTTTGGGGAGTGGCGATGATAGTGACCCTCCTCCAGATCTGGGTAAGGACTGGTTGTTCACGCAGGCATTTGTAGAACTCCTGAGCCATTCAAGACACCTTGGGCGCAGGTGCCACAGGAACTCCGCTGGTTTGTTATCAGCCCCGGGCCTTTCCGCTCCTTAAGTTGGCTGAAGCAGGTGAATCTCATCTAGTTAAGATGGTGTTGAAGTGACCCGTCCACTCCAGTGGGCTCCACGAAGTTTGGTGATCTCTCTTTTTCAACCGAGCGATTGTGCTCCTTATCAATTTCCTTGAAACGACCATGGTGTTGAGGAGTTGCTCAGCGATTTAGTTGAAAGACACGGGACATTTGGATGGTTTTGAAATCTGCCGGTGAGGCCCGGTTTATATCCTTCCAGGCCGTGCCTGCTGGGAATGAGTTGAAGTCGATTCCTTCTCCTCCCAGTCCTCCCGACGTTTCCTGTCCAAGCAGTGTGTCAGATCTGAAGCCTTGGGGATGAGCTTAGTCTTCTTTCTCCGGGTTCGAATTCAGAAATCATTGTAAAGAGAATCACATTCCTCATCCCAGGATGGGATTATACTGCGACGACAGCCACGTAGGATGGTCTTCTTTGCTATCTTAATAAAGGGTTTACATATTGCTGTGTAAGAATTGTCCAGGTTGGAGGAGTTGGTGTCGGGAGTTGAGCGCTTCTGATCCACCATGTTTCTTAAACTGTCCCAGACCAGCTCCCCCTGCGGAATTTCGACCTCATCTCGGTTACGCACGCGCTTGCGCAGTTTGGCCCGTGCTACTCGTACTACTACTAGCCCCTTCTTGTTGTTTCTTGTGACTGGTTTGAGTCCTTGGTTTTCTTCACAGGGGTATTCAACAGAAGGAGTTCTCGTTTCCTTTCTCTTGACGATTTATGTTTCCTTCCCCATTTCGGACATAGGCCTCCTTTAGAAAAGCAACAACTGGAAGTTGATCAATTTTGCGGACAATTCGGAGCTCCTCACTCCTGATCGACGGTATCTTGACGCCATGTTGCCAGCCTTGTTGCATTAAGAGGGGGGTCTATGTTTTTTTACCCCCCGACTCTCGACGCAATTTTCTGAATTTATATACCAATTCTTACCTATGCCTGTCGTATATTCATATTGTAGCACCTTGAAAAATTTTTGAAAATGGGAATTATTTTGATCTTTTGCCATGGTAACTGACAGGCCTCTGAGGGCTAAACACGTAAAACAAACTTAACTGCTTAACGGTAACTGCATTTACACCATACTTGGGGAGAAGGTGTGCTGGGTATAGTGGCGCAGAAACCATGAACCGGATTTTTTTATTATGGTTTCATGGCAACCAGGAGCTGACCAATTAGGAAGCTTTATGCCATAATTCAAAACTGAAGCCCTAATTCAAAATTTCGGCTCCATGGTTTCACAGCCTTTGGGATGTTTGATCTATGTGCCAAATTCATGTTGATACGACCTTTCGTTTTTGAGTTACGTTCGTGCACGTTTTCCGAAAATCCCGCATAAAATCCCGATTTGGTCAACCATTTGAGATATTGAGGGAAACATAATCGAAAATAATAAAAATTGCAAAAAACTAGACGTGGTCCCCATCCTGACCAATAATTGTTAATTTTAAAATATAAATTATTAACATTTTTTTGAGTCCCTTTTGGTGCCAATAGGGGATGATCTAATAGGGGGGTGTTGGGGGGAGTTTGGGGGTTTTTTGGAATTTGGTGGGGGGGGTGTTTTTGGTTGGTCTTGGGGGGGGGGGGTGGGGGGGGGGGTTTACTTAATTTTTAAAATATTTTTCTTAAATTCAACGGTAAGTGATAATACAGCAATACATAGAAACGCTGTCGAGCTGACATTTCGTAGTTTGTTGATGGCTAATGAATTTATTTAATGTTTGCATAAATGATTAATTTTGAAAAAAACAAAAAATTAAAAATATTAATAATTAACAATTATATTTGCTTAAAATCACGGTGAGCACTTTTACATACAAATGCATCGAACGTTTATAAACCCCTCGAAAGTTATCAGCCTCCTCGTGGGTGACCCGGCATAGTACACTATCTGATGCCAGTCTGGCACCCGTGCCCTTATAGGGCAGGCATGCCAGATGTCAAGTCAGATGGCATCTCAGTGCTCCAACCTAAACGTGGAAGGTCTCACCAGGGCGAAGATAAACATCATCGAACACCTCACACCTACGCATAAAGTCATCTGGCGATTCCCTTCAAGAACACACTCTATTGATAGTTCCATTCTGAACTTCTGCGGCTACACCTTAGTTGCACACACCGAGAGCGCTATCCACGGATTGGCACCTTTGCTAGTAACTCGCCAAGGGAAACAAACTTGCAACCTCACCTGCATATTCCACTCTGGAATGGGCAACGATCCAAATTGCAGGTGTTCATGTCACCAATGTCTAAGCACCTACCATCGGCGTCAAGCAGACTCTCTACCAACGTTCTGGTGCACCTTGCATTTACGCTGGCGACGTTAACAGTCTAGCATTCCCATGGGGCTTACAGGAAAACCAACACTGATGGAGCTACCCTAGAGACTGGGCCCTCAAAAATCCGGTGTACAACTCTTGCACTACCCCAAGCAACCAGACCCTTTCATACGTCTACAAACATGAACTTGCTTTTGCAAACATGGACACCATCTCCTTCACCGCCCTGTTTCGGACCGCTTTCCAAAGTCCCACACAGCCATCACCGATCGCTCAGGAGAGCCTTGCTAAGCCTGTTACAACACAGCCAGTGAAAAGGGGCACTTCCGCAAGGCAGACTTGGGACCATTCAAAAACTGATGGATTCCGAAGTGCCCAACCTCCCGACACCAACCTCCTCCAACCGGACAATGCTACACAGCACTGTGTCAACTCTTTTTAATATAGCAAATAAGACCATCCCACGTGGGCTGCCGTCGCTTTATATCCCTCTTGGATGAGGAATGCGATACTCTTTACAATTATTTCCTGAATTCTGACCCGGGGAAGAAGCTTCATCCAGGCTTCAGATCTGACCAACTGCAGGACAGGAACGCCGTGAGCGCTGGGAGAAGACGGTCCAAGGAATCGACTTCACCCACTCCCGCAGGAAGCTGGAAGACATAAACCGCCTCACCGGCAGAAATTCCAAACCATCGAAATGTCCAGTGACCGCCAACTCAATTGCTGAGCAACTCTACGCAAAAATGGGTCAGTTTCAAGACATTGATAATGATCACACTCGCTCTGTCAAAAAAGGGATCACAAACCTTTCCGTCGAGCCCCGGCGTGGACGGCTCACTTTCAACATCCTTCTCATTAGATGAGCTCTCCTCTGCTATCAGCCAACTAAAGAGTGGAACAGCCCAGGCCCGATAACATACCAGCAGAGTTCCGATGTCAATGCGGCCCACATGTCTAGATTGGCTCCAGGAGTTCTACACATGTTGGCCTTACCACCATTCCTTACCCAAGATCTGGAGGAGAGCTCTATCATCGCACTCCCCAAACCACAAGCCTGTCGACAACCCTAAGAATTACCGCCCAATATCACTACTGGGCGTGTGTCTCCTTCAAACTCCTTGAGAGAATGATCCTGGCCTGGCTGGAGCCCGTCTTCGAACCCCATTACCTGATGAACAAGCAGGATTTCAGCGTGGCTGGAGCACTGTCCACCAGACTGGAAAACTCACAATGATATTGAAAATCGCCGTAGGCAGGCGTCATCTTGGTGGACCTTCTGCAGCATACGCACACCGTGTGGCACCAGGCCTGACACTCCAGCTTCTCAGGACCATCCGGATGTCACCTTTACAATTCATAATAACCGTAGTCTTTATTCTCAAGACCAGTGATGGCAGAGTAGTGTGCCTCGTCGTCTGAGGAACGGAGTTACCACAAGGATCTGTACTAGCTCCTCTGCTGTTCAACTTGTTGTATATCAGCGTTTCCTCAAAAATCTAGACCATATTCTACGCCTACAAAACCCGCCCCGATATTGCCACCCCTCCACTCGGACAGCAACTGGATAGAAGTAGAAAGCATACTTACGACAGACATGGCCCTACTGCAAGCATATCTCAAGACCTGGAGAATGAGCTGAGCGAAAAGCCAAGACCACCGCTACTGCCCGTCCACCTCAATACCAAAGAGGCTCATCGCCAGTTCAAATCAACCTCAATGGTAGCGCCTCTGCATACAATCCTCCACCCAACCCCCTAATTGGGAGTGAAGCTTGACAGGCAACTTACATACCGACAGCCTTACTACCGGCAGCCACCTCGAGTCCGTAGGCGCCAAGGTATCTTCGAGGAAATAACCTCCAGCCCAACGACCATACGCATCACTGCCTGGCTCTGGTCTATAACAGCACTACTGAATATGCCGCCCCAGCATGTTGCTGGGAAAAGCTCTCACACAAGAAGGCTGGGATACAGTACTCAACGAGACATGAGAACCATATCAATGGCATGCCGCCGTCTACGTTAGCTCCATCTGATTCCTACAGTGCTTTCAGGCATTGCACCGGCAGAACTCGGAGAGTGTGAGAAACAACCACACGCACAAATAGTGAATAGGCCCGTGTGGACAAAAACAAACCACCTGACTGCATAACACTGTCAAAGATTCACACCAATTCGGTAGACAGAGACTGAGCTCTCGCCGACCTTCTGCCGACACGCTGCTAAACTCGCCAGTTCCCATTCAACATCTTACAGAATGGAATACTGCCTGGCTAGATAATCCAAGGACCAGATCAACTCTCTTATTACACCTAAGACAGAACCACCACCTGGCAGCAATCTCCCACGCAAGGAATGGGTCACCTTAAACGGATTCGCACAGGAGTCGGTCTTCGCTTCAATAGCCAATATGACACCGATGGGGGCTTGCGGCCATCCCCAGCCTCCAAGTGTGGTTCCCATTCACAGACTGCGGATCACCTTCTCAACGAGTGCCCTACCTTTGTCCACTGGTGGACATATATTTCTCAAACCCCAACCAATCACCGTCTACATCGTCCACCGTCTACGACATATTTAGCTGCCGCCTTATACGCAAGAAGAAGATCGAACGTTTGCAAGACTTTCTTGCTTAAATCGAGCATAGAATTTGAACGGAATGTCCTAATTACCTCAAACAAAAAAGCAATGAAAGCTGAAAGTTTACACTTTCTCTCATGATATAATCTCAATTAAGCTGTAGACTCAATTTTGTCAATTTGAAAACATAGACCCCCCGTACTGGTAAGTCCGCAAAAATGGCAAAGTCGAGCTTCTCTATGTAAGTGTCGCATAAGAAGGACTTTAAATTAGATAGTCTCGATATTAATTCACCAGCACTAAAAACATCATTCCAAATGCGGAAATAGTAGCCTACGTATCAACCGCCAATCCACACTGTAAATTTTTCAGAACGCCTAAAATGTAACAACTTTTGAACACCTGACACGGGTTCATATTACGGTTCTGTGATAAAACTTCAGCTCCTTAAAAATGTGAAAAATATTAAGAAAAATAAGTAAATGATTACAATAGAAAAGATATATTCCATTTTTGATGCCTAAGAGTAAAAATAAAAAAGTGAAATTTTCGTCAGGAGTCGCTGAGAACACATCGGAAACCTTACACCATGGCTTTTTAGGGTATTGAAGTGTTTTCACGCAGGCGTCCGAAGTGTCATCCTTCAGAATTGAGTGAAATGTGAAATGAACACTTCAGACGCCTGAAACCATTGTCAAGCGGCGCCGGCCCAATGTTATAAGGGTCGATGTGTTCTCACGACTCCGACGAAAATTTCACTTTTTATTTTTACTCTGAGGCAGCAAAAATGGAATATATATTTCGATTGGTAATCATTTAATAGTTTTTCTTAATATATTTCACATATTTAAGGAACTGGAAGTATTTATCACAGAAAACTTAATATGAACACGTGTCAGATGTTCAAAAGGTTGTAACATTTAGGCGTTTCTGAAAAAATTTACAGTGCATAAGCTGTTCCGTTGACCCTTGATTCACACAAGTCAAATTAGGACCAGTTTCGCTAGATTGTGCTATTTCATAAGGACCAGACATAAAATTAACATTTCCAGCTCTGGTGAATAAGCCTAATGTACTTTTAAAACATGCAATACATGGTGGGAAGGTTGTGCACTTTTGGTTAGAACTCGCAACTTTGACATATGAAGATTATTGTTGTTTTTCCAGCAATATAGCCAACCAATATTATTATTCATTCGAAAAAAGAAAACATTTAAGAATTAGTATTTTTCAAAAGTATACAAAACTATATTTTCACTGAAATATTGACGGGGTCAAATCTCAGGAGTCCTAAAAATTCACCGGGAGTTACAATGTGATTTGGCTTTATATTAGGATCGGGGAGATGCCCGAACTAATACAAAATCGCTTTCTTTTATGACGCATGCACACTTTTGAGTATTTACGTTCCCTCGCTACCGTTCACACTCAAGGTAATTAGAACACAAACAGTGCAATAATCTCCACAACCGCGCTTATTCGTAAGATGCTATGGCATGCTTTAAAGCTTTTAAATCGCGCGAATCTAGAAATCGTGTAGGTAAGTGTGAGTCGGATGGGCCAGCCAGAATCAGTGAGTGCTCTCCACATAAAAAGGAATTTCATTAAACAATATAAAACGGAATGACGGATAATGGTTGTGAATTCTGCCAGGTGATTTCGAATCGAGGTGTGTCTCCGGCCGGGTTTGTCTGTGGGATACTCGAATGAAAGAAACCTCAAGCAAGCAGGACCATGCAATGTGCAGTGATACGTGCCACAATAAAGGTATTTTTTCAAGGCACCAGAAAATGGTAGCTAGCATGATGATATTAAGATGTGGTCGAAGTTTTCACTTTTCATGTTTTGCAAATTGCAATGCAAGACTACAGTACCTGTACAGGCTAACAGTGGCACATCCTTCCCTGATTCCAGGGCTGTAGACTACAGTCTATTAATAATTTGTTGGACAGAATCGAACACACGCGAGCTTGGAATGCTGAGCCATCGCACCGTGTCGTTCGCTACCGTAATTGGTCGAAGAATGCACCGAAACTCCTTTCCGCGTAGCCTGTTGCACTTACATGAGCCTGATGAGGTGTGCGTATCTCCTGTCCTGTCCAAGCAAAATTATTAATCACACTGTAGGGTATACCGTGTATAGTGTAGTAGATGCTTGACGACGTCATACTAGCTCGTTCATGTAGCTCGGTCAACCATACTGCATCCACAGGAAGTAGTAGACTTTCAGCCATCATATCAGCACACAAACCGCTGCCGTTGTTTCCTGGGTAAAATTTATGCGCATGCGTACTGATGCTTGAGTGAATTTATTTTTAGATGCCCGGTAGCGTCGGCGATTCACCGGCAAACAGCGCCAAAATCTGAAGTACAAAATACCTTTTCACGTGAATATATCTTACAGAAATGTAGACTATGTCAAAGGAACAAAAACCATTGAAGGCTGCATGACGAAATTACCGGTAAAGGGTGGAATTTTTGATCCTAACCTTGCACTATTTGCCGCTGCCAGGCGATTCACCGCCATCTTACAATAGACAGCTTTGAAAAAAATAAAATACATTCAGGGGGTGCAGGCCAAGAAATCCTATATTAAAAATCAAGTTCGCCTAAGTTATTGCCCTCAAATTAGAAATCCACGTGCCTACGTATTTTGGTAGTATGCGTAACAGTATAATACTATGCAAAACCTTATCGCCAACACCGCAGGCCAATGCTAGTTGGTTTCAACAGAATTACATGGCTTACGATAATTATATACTTTAGAAGAAAAAAGTGATGAGATTCTTGTTACGTAATTAGTTGAGGTTTGCATCCGAATACGCACACACGGTGAGGCGATAAGCATATTTTAACAATGGTAGTTGACTCGACAAATGTTCACCGTGGTGGCGCACGGGGTAACATGACACCGGCAATGGGAATATCGCACACCCCCAATCGGCATTGAATTTTGGCTCACACGGCAAGTAACAATGAAGCCCGACACCGATAATTTCTGACACAAATTTGAGAGATCACGAGTACGATGACTTACGTCAATCATTGCGCTTATTCTCGGAAGTTTCTTCTGTACGCGTATCGTGTTTATTAGCTATATCGGTGTTACTTTCACGTATTGTGTCAAA
>JAMKCH010039582.1:0-13717 GCA_023653785.1 Ophioderma brevispina | reverse complement strand
CCACTCATTTTCGAGTGGTTTACAAGAGTTTCACTCATTTGGGGAGTGACATTTTCACTCGTTTACATTTAGAGAGTACCGCGTACCGTTAAGTCTTTGAAAAAGGCTAGCACTCTGGGTTACGCCGGATGTTGGTGCCGATTTGAATTCAGCGTTGCTGTTAGCATGATTTTGGGCAGGAATCTCACACGTGTACATAATACGCCTGAGAAATGATCACCTACGTCAGAAGTCCTACGTATAGTCTCGTTCCCAAGATTTGGTGGGTGTCCTGTGGAATTTATTATACTGCGAATTCCGAGTAATCGCTTCATTGATGTGAAATTCGCTTGATTTGATGTGAAATACAAATTGGATATTAGGCCAAATGGATATAAGACCAAATGAGGATTAGCCCAAATGGGTATTAGACCAAATGAATATTAGAATAGACGAATATTAGACCAAATGGATATTAGACCAGATGGATACTAGATCAGATGGATATTAGACCAAATGGAATATTACACCAGATGGGTATTAATCCAATTGGCATTAAACCAATTCGGTTATAGACGATATGAGATTTAGACCAGATGAATATTAGACTACATGGCTATTAGACTATGGTTATTAGATTAGCCTAAATGGTTATTAGACTAAATGGTAGTAGACCAATTGGAGTTAGACAAAATGGCCATTAGACCTATTAGGATTAGACCAATGGCAAGTCACAAAAAAAAAAAAAAAAAAAACACACACACAGGAACGCTTGGCCAGACAAGAAGCACCTCCGTATTACTAGCACGGCGCTCTTACCAATTGAGCTAACAAGCCAGGGTTGGTATAAATATCATCCATTCCTTTCATAGCGGATGGCATCAGAACAGTATATTGACATATAATTATACAATTTTCATATTTGTTTTGATTTATTTGTTTTTTACTTAGTTCTCCAGGTAGACATGGGTGAATATTATTAATATAGTAGTAGTAGTAGAACTAGTAGTAGTAGTAGTAGTAGTAGTAGTAGTAGTAGTAGTAGTAGTAGTAGTAGTAGTAGTAGTAGTAGTAGTAGTAGTAGTAGTAGTAGTAAGAACAAAGTAAAAAGTGAAATTGTGCTCTTTTCGTACCAATAGAAAAAAAATTGCCCGTGCTTAAAAGCATATCCATATCCATTGATAAGAAAAAGTGTTTAATTACGAAGGAAGGTAAGCGAAATCAATATCTTGATATGGATGATTAGCGATATAGTGAACATTTCATCCATAACACCCCCCCCCCTCAGAATCGCGCCGCAAAATTTCGGGTTACGTGTGAAACCAATGACGATGTCTAAATTTGGAATTTCTCAGGCGCCACCGCGTGCATGGTTCTCTACTAAAGTACTGTTATAGCGCCATCGTTCGTGGCTCCAATTTTGGGTATATCATGTAGTTTGGAGTGTTTTCTTGAATATTTAAAGATCGATTTTTATTTTTGTATGTCTTTCCAATATGATGTAAAAGAGCTGCAAACACCAACAGAAAAGTAACATTTTGGGCCGTGCTTAACCGCATATTCATAAGAATAAAACAATCAAACAAACAAAAAAAAAACAAACAACCCCCACCCCCAAACAAAAACGTGTTTAATTTCTAAGGAATGGAATCAAAATCGAAATATTGACATGGATGACATGGATATCATCCCTAACAACAAAACATCTCCCCTTCAGAATCAATCCGTTTAGGACTAGCCGTACAGGCCTATATGGCTGCAATTTTGGGTGATACATACATGTCCCAGTTTATAAAAGAATCGCATATTTCGCACTCAAAACGCCAATTTACAGAGGTATCTCCGTTCGAAAATAGCACCTTCGAAGGGGGCACACCACTAAATAACTCTCCCATTGAAATACACGTAAATACGCCACGATTCACGCTCTTATTTCTAACCATGTGACGATATTTTCGATGTTTTTTCTTGCGTGAATGTCTTAAACTAATGTGAAAATTTAATTTAAAATGTCCTTTTTGGTACATTTTTTAGTTAAACCTTAATGCACTTGAACAGAGCTATCACGAATTTTAGCTGACACTCCTGTCTCCTATACCAGATCCAGCCATCATAATTATCATTCCGACACCCAGAAGCCATACACATGCGATTTGGAATATTTTCTTATTTTCTTAGTTCGACCAGTCTAACCAAAATTTCACAGATGAGCTAATCTGAGGTTTTTTTTGGTGCCCACCATGGGTTCGTTCCCGAAACTGAGTCGTAAATCTACGTGCATACTATGTCATGCCTGAGTGGACCAATTTGTCCAAAGTACTGTGTAACTGGTGTGAAAAGGTCTGTTATGTAGGACATACGCATGAGTTAGTATACACGTAGGGTTACGCACGAGTTTGGGGAACGGGCCCTGGGGTCCGTCCGCGAACCTCATGCCTAACCCTACGTGTATACTAACTCATGCGTTTGTCCTACATAAAAGACCTTTTCATACCAGCTACACAATGCTTCGGATAAGTTGGTCCACTCAGGCATGACATAGTATGCACGTAGATTTACGACTGAGTTTCGCGAACGGACCCCTGATCGGTAAGAAATATGTGGATTAATTGCTGTAAAATGCAAGAACTGGACACACAAAATTATACACACACTCGCGCGCATTTCTGTAGACCGCTTTGAAATGAAATTCTACCTGAGGATAGCTAAAGCTTCAATAGCGCCATCGCTTATTTTCCATTTAACTCTTTGCACGCTGGGCAATACGTGGATTTTGGGTTTTCCGACCGGATGTTAATCTTTACCGAAATTTTACCAACAACGCGCACTCTATATAAAATTAATAGCGCATATATATCATCATCATCATATCATATCATATCATATTTTATTTCCATGCCAATCAAATGATACAATTAATTTCCATATCAATATCCAGGGCTTTGATCACTCACGATGGAGGAACCCCTCCCTAGAATGATTCCACAAATCTCTATCTTTGGCCATTCTTGTCCAAGTTGGACCAAGTTTTGTCATTTCGTCTCTCCATCTGGTTTTTGGACGTCCTGGCTTTCTGGTCCATTCTCTGGGGGTCCACTCTGTCACTCTGTTGGTCCACCTGTTATCTTGCATTCTAGCAACATGGCCTGCCCATCTATGTTTGGCACTCCTAATGCAGTCGATAATATCAGTAACTCCTGTCTGTGATCGGATCCAGCAGTTTCTCTTTTTATCTTGGAGTCTGATGCCAAGCATGATTCGCTCCATCTTCCTCTGTGCATCTGCAAGCATCTCCGTCATGGTGTTATTCAAAGCCCACGTTTCACTATACCGTATGTCATAATAGAAAGAATGTATTCATTGAACACCTTTCTCTTTAGCTCCATACTTTTCTTCTTATTTTTCATGATGTTTTCCACCTTTGCAAATGCTGCCCAGCCTAGTCCAATTCTCCTTCTGATATAAGACAGTAAGTCACCATCTCGCATCACTGTCTTCCCAAGATGTAGCTGTAGCTGTAGATGTAGCTGTTGTTAATTAATTTACAAGATATAAATAGACTTACAAAAAATTTTATTAAACGGAGGAGCCAACCAAAAGGCCACGGATGGCCAGAGGTGGTTGACCCTCGGAGATGTTCCAACTTGTGTAGTATACCAATATAAGGAAATGCGAACAATGTTGTAAACCGTAATAAACAACATTATGTGTAATTTACAGAGATGACCTTCTTATGAGATTGCATAATTATGAAGGATTTCAAATTATACTTGAAAACTTCAGATTTGGGGCAATTTTTAAATCACTATTCAAACTATTTCAAAAATATGGGCCTGTTGAACGAAACTCCCTTTGATGCAAATGAGGTTTTATTTTCGACTTAATTGATAATGCGTTGCCATTTCTTGTAATATGGGGTATTGTAGAATGGTGTGCGTTTAGCAAAACTATTGGTTAATATATAAGGAAGAGCAAACCATATTTAAGTTTATAATAAATTACAAAGGTTTATTTTAAATAAGTTCATAAATATTGAGTAATTTTAAGTCCTTTAACAATGGTCCGGAATGTGATCTGAAATCAGATAGACAAACCGGTTCCCAAAATAAGTTCCCCCCTAAAATTGGAGGACATTTTGTTGCATAACTTCACTTAGAACTGGGGTGTTTAGAAATTTTTTAAAACGGTTTAAAGCGAGGAGGAAAACATTGTCGGCTAGGCACAAAGGCGTTGCTTTTCAAGAACACTTTTGGGCATCAACATACGCTCCCTTTTTCCAAAAATGATGCTGTCAGAAAAAGTGGAACTTCACCGTATTCAAAGGTCTAAGTAAAGAAATTATCAATGTACAACAAACGATTCAATTTCCTTTCTTTATAGTCATTTCGGTCTCAAGTAAATAAGCTTAACATGAAACGCTAGGCAAACAAATAATCAAACAGACAAAACGCAGACAAACAAACAAATAATGAGATGAAATTGTGTAAGCAACACCAGTGAAATGTGAAGCAGATCGACACAAAGGAGAATTGGCTCAATGGCTCACGTGGTGGAATTCTCAGCGAGATAGAACCACATTCAGCAACAGAACATCAACAAATTGGTAAACAGCATGTGTAAACACTACACTAATGTCATCAGTGCAGATGGAGGAAACATTTAATATTGAGTCTCACCCTGGATGACAAAACAATTAAGCTTATTTTGATTTGAAACAGGCATTTCAAACATTACCTTTCTTTCATAAAAAAAGAGCAGTATGCAAAGAAAAATGACTTTATTTGATACTGATGAATGAAAAGCTTACATCTCGTTGTTTGTTTGTTTTCCTGCATATTTGTCTTTTTTATTTGTTTACATATGCACTAATGTTTTAAGCTTATTTATGAATATGGAAATGAAATCGTTGTTAGTACATTAATAATTTCTTGACTTTAGACCTTTGAATACGGTAAAGTGCCACTTTTTCTGGCGACATCGTTTTTGGAAAAAAGGAGTATGTCTTGATGTCAAAAGCGTTTTTTGAAAAGCAACGACTTTTGTGGCAGAGCCAAATGTTTCCTTTTTTCATAACCTTTTAAAATTTTCCAATCATGCAGTTCTAAGTGAAGTTATGCAAAGAAATGTCCTTGGATTTTAGGGGGGAACTTATTTTTTGGGAACCCCTTATTTCTAACAGCCCTTTTTTTGCAAATTTAATAGTTTTTCTAAGTAAATTTTGTGTGTGTTTCCCCAAACAAGAATTCCATACGATAAGTACGGTAAAATCAATGAACAATAAATACAATAGAGAATGCTTTTAGAAACAAAATATTTTAACTTATTGAGAATACCAACATTACGAGATATGTTATTTGACACCGATTCTATATGATATTTAAATGACATATTTTCATCAAAAATAATTCCCCAAAACGTTGTCTTGTTAACTCTTGATAATTACAACCATTTAACACCACATTAATATCCGTTTTGAATTTGAATGTTTTCATAGGGGTATCCATAATCATGAAATTTGTTTTTTCAGCATTAATTGAGAGTTTATTAGCTTTAAACCAATCCGAAACTTTGTCCAATTCGCTGTTAATCAAATGCATCTGATTTTCAAGGTCTTCGTCTGAATATAAAATTGTGGTGTCATCTGCAAACAAGACAAAAGTTAAGACTGGGGATGTATTGATGATGTCGTTAACATATAAAATAAATAACAGAGGCCCCGATATCGATCCTTGTCGTACGCCACAAATTATATTTTCCAAGTTTGATTTACATGAATTATAGTATACATATTGTGATCTTTGATTGTGATAACTTTTAAACCACTCTAAAACAACTCCCCTAAAACCATAATATTCTAATTATATAATAAGATGTCATAGTTAATAGTGTCAAAAGCCTTAGATAAATCTAAGAAAATTCCAATTGTTGATTCATTAAGGTCAGCCGCCTTGTATACATTGTCCACTAATTCAATAATTGCCATTTGGGTAGAGCAGTTTGGTCTAAAGCCAAACTGCCTTTTATTTAAAATAAACTTTAAGTTAAACTTATCAATAAAAGATGAACATCTGTTAAATAGAAGTCGCTCTAGAATTTTGGAAAAGCAAGGCAAAATTGAAACAGGTCGATAGTTAGAATAAGTTTCAGCATTGTCTTTTTTTATAAAGGGGGACAACTTTAGCTATTTTAAAGTCATCAGGCACAGTTAATTTTGGAATCGATAAATTGAATAGATTGCAAGTGGCGTCCTCCATTTTCTTTACCTATTTTTTTTTGATCGTCGCGTATCGACAGTATCTTAACTTTACCATCGGGGGGGGGGGGGGGGGGGGGGGCCATTTTGGTGCCGTTTTTTGTTCGCTGGATCTCCGTAAATGTCGGTCAATCTCTGGCCGGGGAAAATGGTACGTGCAAAATAACTGTATGGTCATGCTGGTGTTTTGACCCCCTAGAAATTGTCGAGTTAATTCTTTAGCTTTAAAGTTTTTTTAGGTAAAAAAAGGTTTTTTTGGTAAATTTTTTTTGTTTTATTAAATGGAAAGTTTGGGTATGTTTACTGACTACTACTGGATTTTTGGTATGTACGAGAATCATCTATCACTGCTTTACAGATGTATCGGAAAATTGCGCTTTCTTTCTGGAGAGCGGATTTGTTTCAAATCGCGTATAATGTGTAGTGCCAAAAATATTGCTGCAAAAAAGGAAATTAGGGATGGTTGATTTCCCCCATTCCTCCCCTCGGGGCGATTTGTATCGTAGGATAGTTGGGTTATACAAACGGTGGTAATAGCGGGTAGGTCGAGGTTACTCTTATGGACACTCCATATTGCGCCGGGCTATGACGTGTCCAGCTAAATAGCGGGTGGGTTACCTGGAAGAGCATTTTGACGAAATTAACCAATTATCTCATTGTTGCAGAGTATTTATTACATAAAAAATGTTTAACATTGAAAAATACCCCAAATGCGTCGCGGTAACACTATACGAAACGTTACACACGCTAATTTGCGCCTGAAATGTTACTTCAGTGGCTCTGTCCTTGATTCATTAAATAGACCTGTTGGTCCTGGGTTCGAACTTCCACTTTTGGCTGATTTTTTTTTGGGGGGGGGTTATTCTTTGTTTAATTGTATTTTTAGAAAATTTTTCTTGTTTGTGTGTAACATAAATTTTTTTTCCATATGGACCAACACAAAAGTCATACATATGCCTAAAGTTATAACAAAAGAAATTAACACAAACAGATAAATGAATAAAATCACAAATGGATGAAATAAAGAAAAAGGTCCAGTACAAATAAAAATAAAAAATAAAGAAAACGAAAAATAATAATAATCAGATGAGACAATAAAACAAAATAATTTAAAATTAAAAACCAATCAATCCGTATACACTAGTCTTAGATATCATAAAATAAAAAAGAAATACTAACGAACATACTTACACTATATACAATATATGCGCCTCCCCAAGACAGGAATAGAAAATATAATGAAAAAATTAATGGAACCTAATAAATTTTAAAAAATAATACGAATAAAAAGAAAACGACAAAAATAAGAGAAAATAAAAGACAAAATGGTATAAAAATAAAAATAAACGGAGGATAATAAAAAATCTTTTAAAATTAATAAAATCAAAGCCTTAGAACACAAAATTAATAATATAAATCGTAAAATGAAAATAAACTTAATAATTAATACTAAACAAAAAATGGACTAAATAAGTACACACTAAAAACAAAACACCAATCTTATAAAATAAAAAAACAAGGAAGTTAAAAAAAAAAAAAAAAAGGGTCATTTCACACGTTTTTGACAAAAAATTGGTCAAATTTTAACCCCATTTTTAGTCGGTTCATAGTTTTACTCAAAGCGGGGTTCAATGACCCCGTTGTTCAAAATATTTTTAGGGTGTAAAATAAAACAAGTAATAAACACAAATACAAAATTACAAATTCAAAACAGCAATTATAAACCAAAAATTTTGAATAATAACATATACATTATAACAACCATCGAAATGGAAAAGTATCTAGAAATAACATCAACCACTAAAATATTATAAAGTAAATCGTTACAATTAAAATTTGAAATAAACAAATTAAAGGTGACTAAATAGGTAAAATAACAAACTAAAATAATAAATAAGAAATGAAACACTATGACAAGTACATAATTAACAAACAAAATAAACACTAGTGAATAAAAATTTAACATATAAATACAAATCAAATAAACAAAACATATAATATAAATAACAAAAACGAAAGGAATTGTTCCGGACATGAAATGCGCTATTGTAAACCATGGCGTCATCTTCCAAGCAATTGTCAAGAAAACTTACAGCTTCAAATTCTGGACATCCAGTCACCTTACAAAACCCTGCATGTGTGTTATATTCAGGGGCCACCACAACAGCTACAACAGCACTACTCTAGAATTCTCTTCCAGCACAATTGGTTACAAGTGTCACTGCATCGAAAACCCCTACCAGCTTTACTGGGTTCCGCTCAGTCAAGGAGATTTTTCCGGAGTCGCCTGAAGGCACTCCGCACTCCTCTAGTAGCCACACGGACCTTTGTTACTTGCACCCATCTTTTATTCCTGCACAATTTGTTGATCTCTGTT
This sequence comes from Ophioderma brevispina, assembly GCA_023653785.1. Lineage (NCBI taxonomy): Eukaryota > Metazoa > Echinodermata > Ophiuroidea > Amphilepidida > Ophiodermatidae > Ophioderma > Ophioderma brevispina. The sequence continues at coordinate 5,108 of JAMKCH010039582.1, read as the reverse complement.
CCTGTGACCAAGCACCTTTTCACCGAGTACCAAACAATACTATGAGTGATTGTAATGATTGGATAGATAGAGAAGATAGATGCGTCCAACCTCAGTCCAGGTCAACCTAAAAAACTTGCAAGTTGCCTGAATATGCAGTCACGGAATTACAAATTCTCTTTGACATACAATTTCATCTTTGACATCAATTCTCCTTTGACATCAATTCAAAACAATCTAAAACAACTTGAGAAAATCCAGCCAACAATCTGTTATCAACAAATGGCTCAGAGCGAACGATAAGGTTCGAACAGAAGCAACACAACCAACCGCCAACATGAACCCACTGGCAACGTACCATTTACCAGCCTCCCCCAACCAGTCCCCCAACTAGCCGCCAAATCTGAAACCTATGAAAGCCGAAATCCGCGAAATTCTAGTTAACTAATAAATTACTTATCCCATATGACCCGGACTTTTCCTTGGGATGCGAATTGCCATGATTTTTTCAATTCCATTTTCAATTATAGGCATAAAACATGTTGTTTTGTATTTGGATTTGACAAAAGGATAATTTTTATTCCCTGTCAATTTTTGCTGCTAATTAGGTCCAGCGTTAAGAAAATTTATTGAAGTCGTCTGAAATTCTTTGTGGGTCATTTATAACGTCACCAACCATTAATATTTCTATATGTTTGATTTCTGTTGAATTTTGTGGGCGGCCCGATGATATTATTGATATTTTTCCAAGTTGTTTTTCATATCATTTTTTTTAATATTATTTATCATAATATTCCCGTTTAACCCTTTCTTGTTAGCTGTGGTATTTGTCCTATAAATGTTATACTTGCTCAAGTTAACTTCATTTAACTCCTATGGTTTTTGTGTATACGTGTTTTCTGTCATAACTGTGGCGAAACCGTTTGCTGTACAGACATTTTTAACCAGTACTAGTACTCTTTGATTGCCTTGTAATATTTGCGCCACAAATGTCGCGTAGTTTAAAGGAGGCGCACTAACCCGCGAGCGTGCATGGAGTTGATGCATATCTAACCGTGACATACATCGTTGGTACATTGTAGGATAGGAATTTAGGAACGAATTGATTTCCGGTAGGAACCCCAAATCCACGGATAGCTGTACCCAGAGCTTTCCCCCCCCCCTAAAGAGGCTGTTAGAGCTCGTCGGTGCGCCAATAAACCAGCAAACAAGATACATTTTCAAACAAATATTCCATTTACCTATACGTTTGGGTTCATAATCGAGAGCGATTTACCGCTGAACCAGGAAGCGTCCGCTCTGGACTTAGTTCATTTTCGAACTCTGGACTTAGTTTTTCATTTTTTTGAACTCTCGACTTAGATCATTTTTGAAATGTTCTGAGATGCACTACCCTCTTATAGATACGTTTCTGGTCGCGGCGGCCACTTTCTATCCTAGAGGCAACTTCATAGCGATGGCTTCAATACTTAACCACAACGTCTGGTGTAGGTATCATAGTTCGGGTGCTCCATAGACGACAACGGAATAAAGCGTGAAATTAATGTTGCGTGAAGAGTCAACTAAATCGATTGCCCTATTGTTCACATGTTCCCGGCCATGTGAGCCCGGAGGTTATATCTCCTGCCACACCGGCAGGATTACGTACTCTCTAAAACATTAGATATGAACCCCAAAACAAACACGAAACACCCAATCCTACATAGGTTTTGCGGAACCGTAGGTAGCCAACCATTTATTAGAAGCTACCTGTGCCCGTTCCCCAAACTACGTGTACGTGTATACTAACGCATCGTATGTCCTTATAACAGACCTTCATACAGTTAACAGTGTCTTTGACAAATAGGTCCACTCAGGCACGACTTACTGTATGCACATAGATTTCCGACTGAGTTCGGGAACGGACCCCGGGTCATTTCTTGCGGAATGAATTGGTGTAGACTACCGCACGAGTGGGTGTGTTCCGGTTAACTTTTTATCAAGCAGGGCCACGGCAGCGAAAACTTTTCACGTGACACAGCCACGGCAAATCCGAACCTCAGGTGTGACCCGAAGAACCCAACCAAAAATACAGGTTGTACCCATACTGGGCGCACGCCTGATAAGCCATGGTTTTACCGTAATATTCGGCCTACAGTATGACCCGGTCCGAACCCCTGAAATTGACCCGGGCAAGTTACCCTTGACTTAGCCGGGCCACCGCACAGCCGGAAAAATGTCACAACCCGCTGAAATTTCGGATAAGAAAGAGAAGCGAAAAATATCCCTTCCCACCCTCAGCATTTCCCTCCCCCAATGGAAGCGGGGAGTACAAAAGAAAATGTATGACAAAAAGAAAAAGAAAAAAATTACTTACCTTGACTGAGACTCTAACCTGGAAATCCGGAATCCTAGCGGGCTGGTCTTGCGTCTGGTCTTGGGTCCATCGCCGTATCCTCTGCGCCATCTGATCTTACCGAACAATGATTGGCTTCAGTAAGCGGGGCCACGGCATGTATACTTTTCAAAAATGAACTAAGTCCAGAGCGGACCACTTCCTTGGTCAGCGTTAAATCACTCGAGATTATGAACAAAAACTCTTGGGTGAAAAGTCACGTAGCCGGGCCACGGCATTCACGTAGCCGAGGCCATGGCGTGTAGACATATCAAAAATGAACTCATACTTCTCCTATATGATATTCCCTAAAATCCCTAAAATCCCCGTTTATCCCACTTTCAAAATTTTGGGCAAAATCCTCCATTTCAGTGGAATTCCTCGCGGCCAACCAACCAGCCGTAACAGGGGCCGAAAGCTTTCAGCAACAAAACTACAACTCTTAGTCCAACCGGCCACTTCAGTGAGACAGGAGCGGGAGCTCTGTACTTTTTTGAAATCTCATTTTTGTAAATGTTACTCGTGACATTTCACCCAAGGTTCGCTAAGTAGATCTAGGGGGATTTTCAGCTGGCCAAACAAAGTGGCGTGCTAATGGAAACATACGCGCCGTGCCCTGCTACGTGACATTGTCACCCAAGATTGGGGTTCATAATCTGAACGATTTTACCGACTGACCAAGAAAGCGGTCCGCTCTGGACTCTGGCCCTCCTATAGTATACTTTCTGGTCGCGGGCCACTTTGCTATCCTAGAGCAAACTGCATAGCGATGGCCCAGACTTAACCTCACTGGACTTGTGCGATTTTGGTGTCAGAACCCGGCATGATACGCACTCTCTAAAACATTAATATGAACCCTTCAACACCTTATCCTACATAGTTTTCCCGGAAACCGAACAGGTGGCCAACGTTTTCTTGCGGACCCTACGAGTAGTCTCCGGCCCACTAAATAGGTTATTTTCCGTTTGGGCCCGGCTATTTTTGCTGCCGTGGGCCGGCCACTTGAAAGGGTACCTTTAAGTGATTTTTAGTTCAGCGAGTAGATTAATTACCGTAGCGTTTTGGTCAAAACTACGCTGTTTTAATGACGGGTCCCGCCAGTGAGCAGTCACCTAGCCGGGCCACGCATGTAGACATTTCCAAAACGAACAAAGTCCAGAGCGGGACCGCTTCCTTGTTCAGCGGGAAAGTCGGGCCCTAGATCTTTGGGTGAAAAGTCACCTAGCCGGGCCACGGCATGTACTATCCGGACCACGGCATTTTGACTTTTCAAAAATTAAACTAAGATCACAGAGCGGACCGCATCCTTGGTGAGCGGAAAGTGCCGTGGTCCTTCTTTTTTAAAAGGTTCGGCTGCGTGGGCCGGTTAAGGTTGGGACGGCGGTATTCGGCAACCCACTTCTGTCGCCCGGAATAACCCGGAGCGTACTAAAAAAAATGTTGGCCACCTGGCCGGTTTCCGCAAAACCAACTTAAAATAGGGTTTTGAAGGAAAAAAAAAACATCATGTATTAAAGAGTGCCGGGCCACTTTCCCCGGGTTTCTGATCGCAGCTCCATGCCGGTCGGTTGTGGTGAGTTATGATGGTCAGTGGAATGTGGTGTTAGGATGGCGAAGTGGCCGAGACAGAACGTATATATAGGGGGGCTTATTACTCTACGTGGGCGGCCCCCGCCACGGCAGTGGGACTTTGCAAAGTGACTAATCCGGAGCGGACCAGTTACACGCACTTAGCCGCGATTACGGCTAAAAATCAAGGAAAAGCGACCGCTCTGGACTTAGGTTTTTTTTCACCCTTAACTCTGGCTTTTGGATCTAGGGCCAATTTCCCGCTAAAGACCCCGAGGCAGTGGTACCGCTCTGGACTTAGTCATTTTTTCAAAAGTGGACTTCGGAAGTAAGCGCATTTTCACGGAAATAGGAACGTGAAGAAAAGAAATTTTGGACGTGAAAAGATCGTTCCATCACGTGACCGACCGGTTCCACCACGTGACCATTCCTTTATTCGAAGTATAACTTATAAAATGCGGAACATTTCAGTTTTTTCAGGTAAGTATCAGATTGGCGCAGTGGATAAGGCGATGGACCGAAGACAGACGCAACACCAACCCGTTAGAATTCCGGATTTCAGGTTCGAGGTCCCAATCAAGGTAAGTCAATTTTGTCTTTTCTTTTTCCGCCATTACCTTTTCCACGTGATAACTTCCGTGATACAGTCACGTTGTAACGCGGCACGTGATGATTCGAGGCGGGAAACTGCTAGTTATAAAAGAGCGATCGCAAGCATCTGTATCGGTCTAGCAATGGACATCATGATATCAAGTTCGGAGTCCCCCACCGAGGAACAGCTTGCCCGGTTGTATGTGGGAAGAAAAAGAAGAGCAATTAGAACTCCTCAAAATAAGCATAAGAAGCCGCGGGTGGAAATGGGGGAGAGTAGCGGCCCCCCGACCCGCGCCATGGAATATGCGCGACAGGAAGGGGTGGGTTAGGGCAGCAAAGCGCGCGCAGCAGCCTCCGGCGCATCAACTCATCAGCGGAGCCGGCGCTATTCCCCCGACCTGCTGTGCGAAAACCCAAGCCAAAGAGGCATTACTAAAGGAGCTGGGGGGAAGGGCCCGGTAGCACCAAACTCATCGGGCCAGGCTATTCTGCCAAGATCGGAGCAACTCGCGTTGTCATCCCCAGGATAGTCGTGCGCCGAGACATGTTGCGACCCGTTGATAAAGCTGCGCTTGGAACGCGGACCCCACCG
>JAMKCH010039581.1:0-30736 GCA_023653785.1 Ophioderma brevispina | reverse complement strand
CTTTTTTCATTCAACAGCCCAATTAGTGATTTTATATAGTGGCAAAACATTGTTTTATTATGGTTTGGGATAACGTGGCCCAACGTCAAAATACGACTCATGCCCATCGTTGGACCGACGGACAAAGTGACGTTGGGCCGACGTAATTTTTCGTTTTATTGATTCGGCAAACGTTGGCCCAATGTGCAACAACGTCAAAATTTGATGTTGTGCCAACGTTGGGCTTGCGGACATTTTTACTGGGTCCCAACGTCTTATGTTGACACTGTTACCCAATGTAGTTGGGCCAATGGTGTATTGCTATCTGGGAAGATGATGATTTCCCAGACAGAGCGTCCCCCAATTTTTTTTTCGAACCCGGGTTTTTTCCATATTTGGAATGCTTTCCAATGTATTAGATCACACCTGTTGAATAAGCCGAATACGCGTCTTTATTAATAATTTACATGCTGCAGAATGGTGGAACAATTGTGCCTTTTTGTGAAAAGCGTGAAATTTGCACAGATGTCTGTGAACTCTGAACCAATTCTGGATATGGGGCCAATTCAAATGGCCGCCGTGTTTAAAATGGCGCCATTTTTCAAAATGGGCTGCCATATTAAACAGATTCGTGTATTACAATAGATGCAAAGTAGTCTAAGTGCCTGTCAAGAAATGACTCCACTTATGTTTAAGGGATCCTTGACATTTTTGGATGTGAGCCATGTCTAAAAATGGCCGTCTTTTCAAAATGGCGGTCAAAATGGGGCAGCCAATTGCAAAATATCTGCATATATGGCAATTCCGTGGAATGTCTTTGGAGATTTTGGCCCGAACTTATGCTCCAGGAGGCAGGTTTTTCACTCGTCTCATGGGGGGCTATTCATTATTATGTGTGCCGCTTTATTCCTCCGTAATGTTTTCTATTGAAGTATTACAAAAAAAGACGACTTCCTTTCCTTCCTCCTGCCGGCTCGGATTGCGTGGCGTGTGTCGTGGGCGCTCGTCTTGTTATCTAAAGGTCGTGGTTCGAAAATCCCACTCCAGGACCAAATTTAGTTTATTGAATTTATTTGTATTTTAAGAGTTTGCGACAATTAAAAACATCAAGTTGTGTTTAAGTAGAAAAATATTGAATAGCTAAGCTGCTTATGAGACATAAGACTGGTCCCTGGCCTGGACATGAATTCGGGCAAATCTCCGATGTGCCTCCGTGAAATAAGTAGTTCGCTAAGTGCTCGGTTCGCTTCACAAAATACTTCACTTATTGTTAAGAGGGATTTCTGCACAGTTTTGCTGTCTGGCTTGATAAAATGGTCGTAATTTTAAAAAAATTGCGTCAAAATGGCAGCCAATTGGAAAATAGCTGCTATATATGGCAATTCCGTGAGATTCTATGGAGATTTTGGCCCGAATTCATGATCCAGGAGCAGGTATTTTCAATTCGTCTCATAGGGGCGCTATTCATTATTATTGTGTGCGCTTTATTCGTTAATGTTTATATTGAAGTATTACAAAAGAACGACTTACTGCCGGCTCGGATGCGTGGCGTGCGTTTGTGGGCGCTCGTCTTGTTATCTAAAGGTCTGGGTTCCGAATCCCACTCCAGGAACAAAATTTAGTTTTATGATTTTATTTGTATTTTAAAGAGTTGGAGAATCTAAACATCAGATTTGGGGGATTTAAGTAGAAAAATATTGAATAGCTGCCTTAGAATTAATAAGATGGGTCCTGCTCCTGGCGCAGAATTTCGTGGCCAAAATCTCCGATGTTGCATTCCGTGAAATAAGTGTCCGCTAAGTGCTCGGTTCTTCACAAAATACTTCACTTATTTTAAAGAGGGATATTCTGCACAGTTTGGATGTCGTCTGATTGAAAAGGTCGTTACTTTTAAAAGATTGTCAGTCAAAATGGCAGCCCTCTAAAAAATCGGCTATATAGGTAACTCCATGAATACTGATTTCAAGGATCATTCTTTTTTAAATTAATTCATTTTGTTTGAGAGGATAGCTGGGCAGTTTGAATAATTAGTCAATTCAAAATGGCCACCAAAAATGCAGCCGTATCTGTACATTGACTAAATCAAGTGGTTCAGGATACCCATATGGGGCACTTATTAAGTTACTTTTAGGTGATATGCTGACCACTTTTGAATATGCGGCCCATTCAATTATACAAATATCCTCACTGGTAACCAGCCAATCCATACCATATTCGGGTGCAGGTGTAAGCGAATATGTCCAAATTCCACCTAATTATCGATATGAATACGGTCTTCATTGGAAGTTTTTCCCTGGTAGTCTTACATCTCATAAAGCATTACATAATGTCTTATCTTTCTGTTTCTTTCCCGGTTGTGAGCAACAAGTCCACTGGTCCTACCAACCCAGTTAAGAACTGTAGAATAGATTAGATAGACTGTAGTGAATACTAATTTACTAAGGTAGAGGTGATGGAACATTAACATAAACAAACATAAAAAAATGGAAAGCATATGAAGAAGCAATAGCTCTAGTACTATGAGCTGAGACATGACCTTGAGTGATAATGACCCCTAACCCTGGATGACCTCTATGACCCACCGGGTAAGTGTACCTTTGGTAGCAAGGCTTTGTAAGGTTTTGAGAGGGCACAAAAAGTTGCTGACAATCCCCTCTGATTGTTCGAGTTTAGAGTTCTCTCATGAAGGATACCATTTCAACGACCTAACTGGACACCAAAGTTATCTTCACTCACAGAAGAAATAAATAATCTGGGAGGAATGGGCATGTCGAAAAATTCACGCACTCATCTTTCGCCAAGAACCCACGTCTCGAAATGACCAAACTCTCGCCAATAGCTAAGGCTTGGTACTCCGCACAATGGAGACCCGACACCACAGCGACCAAAAAGGTCTTTTCAAGATGTTCCAACACTGCCGGAAGATCCCGTTCTTGAGGTCTTGAAATGAACATACCATTAAGGAAGTGACGTATAGCCGAACAATCGTTGACCCGTTACTAAAGCCCTCATGAACGGTTTGCATGGCAGACTTATAGTCTCGTACGGTAGCCGCCTGCAGGGTTGCCTCAAAACGACTTCTTAGAAAGTCAGACACTCGCGGCCTAAGTGGTTCTACTAGGATGTACTTTCCTTGGCGGCACTGGTCGAAAAAAGGACCAGATGTTTTTAGCATACTTTCTAAGTTTTTACAGACGTTTTAAGTGTCGAGGATCTGCTACCTCTGGCTGCCCACAAGGCTGACTTACTGAAGCGACGCTGGATAAGGGTGAGGCAGTCAGTCTCAGAAATTGTACATCCTACTACGAAGCCTCCTTGCTCTGAAACACTAGAGTGATATACAGAGGACCACATCTGCCGGGGCTAATGCGAGCCTATCAGCACAACGTTGCTTTCCTCGCATGCCATCTTATCGTATGTGTAGTAATGGCAAAGAAAACTGAGGCACCAGTAGAAACCGTGCTACCATGTCAGAGTAGAGGACTGAAAGCGGCATAGCCATCAGTTAATGCTCTATCAACTCTTGTGAAAGAGGTACTGAACTTCTAAGGTTCGTCCCACCATACGGCCAGTAATTTCACTCGGGGGGGACTCCTAGTGGCTGAACAAGGACCATTTTATGGAAGTTCAATCAGCCATAAGCCTAAGAAGCAATTTAACGATTCACTCGCCAAGAGGGGATTCAGTTGAAAGAGAACGGGGAATGCGGGTCGGATATGAACTGTGTGACTCGGACAGAGGGAACGAATTTTAAATATGAATGAAACGATGTAAGGGTCTTGGAAACTTCTCCATTCTCCAAGTGATGCATTAAGTAACAACCTATATCCGGATTGAAAGCAAGTAAATATATTAGGGAGCCCACAAATAGGCGTTCACATGAGCAGGTGATCGATCCACTTTTGCGATCGATTGTCGTTTTTTAAGACTAGTGCAGGCGTTTTTGAATACTAGAGAACGCAGCCACAATCATCCTTAGTTACAATGTAAGAGCTTTCCAAAGGAAAGGAGTTAATGAACTGCTGCTTTCACGAAATACTTCTCTCTGAGACATTTACATCAGTGTTGTGGTTGAATTTTTGTCAGGTATATGGACATATTTTAAATGATATGGTTGTCACCTTGGTTTGTTCTGCACAGAAATAAGCACGCTTTCCGTCGTGAAATGACGGATTGAATACGGAAATTTCACATGGCAGAATAATCTTACCAGCTTGTGAATATAGCGGACGGTATTGTGGACGCACAAAAGCGATATGTGTCAGAGTTGGCAACGTCCTAATGAAATTTGGTGGCTGGTTTAAAGTCGACCAATCACATGTCAGTTGAAAAGCCTTATTTAAGGACATCAACATTTTGCAAGTTTCCAAACAAACTCTGGTGCACCCTCAGAGGTTCGAAGCCACATCTATCAATCCAACATTACATCTTTGATTGCAGTGTTGGTGGCTCTAGCTCAAGTGGTGCACTTTACTTCAAAGACAATAGCCTATGTGTCAGAAACAGGTAAAGCGTCGTATCTCGGGAGAGCCATAGCTCGGATATTGTAGAAGTTTGTAACTGGGTTTCATTAAGGTTATTGCTCTCTGATGTCCTTGTGATCCAGAGCAAATTCACGTATTGAACCATATCAGCGTATTCTCAACACCATTAAAGCCATTAAATGCCTGAATAGAAAAAGTGTTGAAAATGGTGGCCATTTTGAATCCAAGATGGCCACCACAAGGAAGCAAATCGGCATCTTATGGATGCTATATTGTGTTCCTTGGATTATTAACAGGGTATTGCCACCAATTTGAGCCTCTATGTTGCTCAGAGCCATATATAGATCTCAAAGTATGTTGAAAATGTCGGCATTTCGAATCCAAGATGGCACCAAACGGAGGGGATAAAACAAATGATAACAATTTGATTGCGATTCTGGACCATTTTCGCACGATTTTAAACACAAATGAAACACTGCCACATACTATAGGCGCACACCCTGCCTTTCCGTAATTAGAAAAAACAAACCACTACTTTGCCAAATGTTAATGTGGCCACCTGTAATGTTGTTTTATTGTATATGGGCCAGGCATATATTATAATTTCTCAGACTAAGTTAGCATTTTCATCCATTTGCGTCCTGGGAAAAAGTAATGGTGTAGTATGAAAGTTCAATAGTTAAGGGCCAAACGTTGGCAACAAAGGTAATAATGGCACTTGAAATAACTCACTTAATTAGAGATTTTTGGCAATTTGGCAGCCATTTTGGAATAGGCAACGCAATCTTGAAATTGTTTTTAAAATTTTGTAACCAATGGTGGATAATTAGGTTATTATAAAATTAATAGTGTGAAATAAAGCATGAAATAAGAACCCATGGGAAAAATAGATGAAAAATAGGTATTTTAACACAGTTGGGGCCATTTTGAATTTGGCCGCCATCGTGGTCGCAAAACTTTTGGCCCATATCCAGAAATAATCGGCATAAAAAAAACTCTAATCTTTGTGGCCAAGTTTCATGCTTTTAACACAAAATGCACAATATTACAATATCGCTTCCCATCTGCAGCACTATGCATGAGAAATTAAACACATATTTAAACAATATTTTGCACCAAGTTTCTAAACATTTGAAATTCTAAGGTTATATCTAAACATCTGGATATCTAATACATGTTAAAAAATTCTAACTGTTTATAGGCATTTTTGGCATTAGGTGTTAAGACATTTGACGCAAAGTTTTAGAGAGTTTTACATATTTTAATACATAACACTAATTTGCTACCCGTTCTTAAAAACGACACGTTTTGACGGTTCAACTGATTCATCCGGTGCTATATACTCTCTAATTATTGATCTGCTTAATAAATTGTATTGTAGAATAGCTGCAATTGAAATTCTGGGGGAAATCATATTTCGTTCGTTTTCGTGATCCGTCATTAGCATCATACATGTACAATTGAAATAGGCCAGGCCAAACCACCTCAATCCAACTTCATGATAACAAGGATCGGATTTAGGAGTTAGTTTTGCCCGACAACATTATTATTAACTGAACAACATTTTATTTCCAGTTTAGGTGCTTGAGAAAATTCGTCGGTGTAGACTGGGAGGAATCATTACGTGCACGTATCGTGGGATTGTGACCAATATGACACCGAATTCCAGATGGACTTACCATTGGACAAACGCGGGTCATGCGATGTAGGGGACGGCAGTGATGATCCTCCATTTCACGAAAGGAGTTTGTCAGGGGAAATCGAAATATAAGCAATTATACTATGTCAAAAACCCTGGTCTGTATGCGAATTCGACGTACTGTTTTACCGTGAACGTCGGTTTTGGTCTCAAGATCGTCATTATAATCTACGGAGATCAACCGCTGACGGTGTCATAGGCCAACAACACCTGCAGGCGCGTATAATGAATAGTGTTTAGGTAAAGTGACAAGGTTTACTGACCATCTTCGTGACCACATGAATTCAACAACCTTAACGGAAATAAAGCTAATACGGTAATGTGGTGAAAGATTATTGGTCAGGCAAATGTGGTAAGTAAACCTAATCACCGTCGGAACATCTGTATAATGAAGTATCTATTGGTGTGGTGGATTGATACTAGCATAGACTGTATTGAGGAATCTCTCAGTCTACATGGGTCCTTAAAATAACACCATTTTCATAGGCTAATGCGTCATGTTATAACCACGTAAGTACAAGGGAAGTGAATGTGGCTGTTGCCGATCCCGTAATTAACTTTCACGTTTATTCATCACAACTCCGTTTGGAGCTTCCCGCGCGTTGGGAATTTTACCAGACAGCTAACACTAGCTAAGGGACATAACAAAGGCCCCATAATGCAGTGAACACACAAACAACCAGCTCTGCTATGTATGATGACGTAGGAGATGGCATAGCATTATGTCAGATGGCGTTGGGAATAGCAGCAGATGTTTCACGCAGTCGTCCAATGGCGGGGCGCCCTGCGTTGTCAACCAATTGCGTAGTCACCGTCAGAGGCCCGATATTTGCGAGCTAATGCGGTCATGTTGAACATTTGGATCAAGAAATTTACCTCCAAGGAGCTCAGCCTATGTGTCATTGCATTATACTGTTACAGGAGTGACCATTGTGTTTTTACTAAAAACAAATAACAATGAAATACATTGCTTTATTATTAGCAACAGGGAACCAAAAAACAAAATTTCTTCTTGTCAAAAAATAATGAATGTCACTGTTGTTGAATAGTATAAGATTTTTTAAAGAATGAACAATGGGAACGCAAAATATTTCTAATAAAAGCATTTTCTGCTTTGTTTATAGCTCACGATATATTTATTGGCACGAATCTGTCCGGCACAATAAAATGTCCCTAAATAAGACTTTTCAATCACTGTTCCAGATGGTTTTCATTCCTGGTCATGGCGTATTTTCTCTTGCGAAAGAAATCCGGATTCTTCCGTCGACTGAACATCAATCATGGAAGCTGCATTAATCTTAAACGCGCGTCGCAATACCTAAACAAATAGCGAAGTAATATCCCGTGACGTGTTTAGCTATATGTCCACCATGCCCCATCCCTTGCGAACTTCGGTGGAGCACAAAAGGAGCGAGTTTTACGCTTGTGCAGAAACATAGCGTAAACAATAAACATAATGATCATAAGCGCTTCCTTACACAATCGTCTACTGGTACGAAAGCAATTCGAATGGCGTCTTCTTTGCTAGTAATAACCCAAATGATCATTAAAACCAATACGTCTTCTTTAGGATATTTTCATTATCCCGTAACTTCCCAACCTCCCGACACCAACCTCCTCCACCTGGACAATTCTTACACAGCAATGTGTCACTCTTTATTAAGATAGCAAAGAAGACATCCCACGTGGCTGCCTTCCAGTTTATCCCCTCTTTGGATGAGGAATGTGACACTCTTTACAAGATTTCCTGAATTCTGAACCCGGGGGGAAGAAGCTTCATCAAGGCTTCAGATCTACAAACTCTTGGGACAGGGAAAGCCGTGAGCGCTGGGAGTAGACGGTTCCCAGGAATCGAACTTCACCCACTTTGACCCACTCCCTCCACATTAAGGCCAGAAAGATTATAAACCGCCTCTCCGGCAGAATTTCCTAACCCTCGAAATGTCCAGTGACTGCCAACTCTTGTATTAGTCAACTCCTCGCAAATGGTCAATTCAAGAACATTGATGGATCACACTCCGCCTGTCAAAAAAATAGAAAAAAAGATCCAACCTTCGACTTCGTCGAGCCCCCGCGTTGATGGGTCCACTTTTCACTCCTTCTCACTAGGTGAGCTTACCTCTGCTATCAGCCAACTAAAGAGTGGAAAAGCTGCCAGGGCCATGATAACATACCACAGAAGTGTTTCCTGATGCAATGCGCCCCACGATGTCCTAGATGGCTCCAGGAGTTCTACACAGGTGCCGTTATTTACCAACCAGTCCCCACCCAATTCTGAGGAGGCTACTATTATCGCACTCTCCCCAAACCAAACAAGTCTGCCGACAACCCTAAACCTACCGCCCAATCACTACTGTGTGTCTCCTTCAAACTCTTGATAGGATGATCCTGACCCGGCTGGAGCCCGTCGTCGATCCCCTCTGCCTGACGAACACGCAGGATTTTCGCCGTGGGTGGAGCACTGTCCATCAGACCGTAAAACTCACAAAATGATATTGGGAGGGAACGCTTTGAAAAGCGCCGGGGTAAGGCAGGCGTCAATCTTGGTGGACCTTACTGCAACATACGACATCGTGTGGCACCAGGGCTTACACTCAACTCTCAGTACTATGAGCCGAGACATTGATATTGAATGCTAATGACCATAACCCTGGATGACATCATGACCACACCGGGTAAGTTTACCTTTTGGTTTACTTTTTATCTTTGTTTTGAAAAAGATGGAAAAATAAAAAAGTTGATTGGACAACCCTCTGATTGTTCGAGTTCTCTCCAGAACCTTTCAACGAAACCTAACTGGACACCAAAGTTATCTTCACTCAAAGAAGAAATAAATAATCTGGGAGGAATGGGCATGTCGAAAATTCATGCAATCATCTTACCAAGAACCGAGACGCAAGAACAAAACATGATCCCAAAGTCTCGAAATGACCAAACTCGCCAATAGCTAATGCTTGGTGCTCCGCACAATGGGACCCAACACCACAGTCACCAAAAAGACGTTTGCTAATCCAAGTTTTCAAAGAAACTACAAACAAACAGCTCCTAAAGCGGTCTTTTCAAGAAGTTCCACACGCTGCAGGAAGAGGAAGATCCCGTTCTTGAGAGGTCTGAAATGAACATACCATTAGGAAGTGACGTATAGCCGAACAATCGTTGCCCCGTTACTAAGATCAGAATGGTTTGCATAACAGACTATAGTCTCATAAGGTAGCCGCCAGCAGACCTGCCTCAAAACAACTTCTTAGAAAGTCAGACACCTAGCCTAAGTAGTTCTACTAGGATGTACTTCCTTGGCGGCACTGGGTCGAAAAAAAGACCCAGATGTTTGGATACGTTGCCATAAGTGTAGAATACGTTTTTTTTAAGTGTCGAGGATCTGCCTACTCTGGCTGCCCACAGGCTGACTACTGATAGCGGACCGCTGGAAGCGACGCTGGATAACGGTGAGGCAGTCAGTGTCAGACATTTTACATCCTGCGAGGCCTCCTTGCTCTGAAAATCACTAGGTTAGAGTGCTATACAGAGGACCACATCTCCCGGGGCCAATGAGAGGCTACCAGCACGATGTTGCTTTCCTCGCATGCCATCTTGTACTAGTATGTGAGTATGCACAAGAAAACTGAAGGCACCAGTAGAAACCGTTGCTTACAATGTCATGAGTAGGAGCCTGAAAGAGCATAGGCCCATTCAGTTAATGCTCATCACACTCTTGTGAAGAGGCTCTGAAGTTCTCAGGCGTCGTCACCACCATACGGCCAGTAATTTCACTCGGTGAGGATTCCATCCTAGAGTGGCTGGAACAAGACCATTTTATGGAAGTTCAATCAGCCATAAGCCTAAGAGCCCATTAACGAATTTCAATCGCCAAAGAGGGGATTCAGGTGAAGAGAAGGGGAATGCTGGGTCGGGGATAGGACACTGTGTGACTCGGATAGAGGGAACGAATTTAAATATGCATGCACGATTGTTTAGGTCTTGGAAACTTTCCATCTCTCCAAGTGATGCTAAGTAACAACTATATAGGATTAGAGCAAGTAAATATATTAGGGAGCAACAATAGAGTTTTCACGCTGAGCAGGTGTTGATCGATTCCACTTTTGGATCGATTGTCGTTTTTTAGGACTAGTGCAGTCGTTTTGAATACTAGAGACGCATGCACAATAACTCCTTAGTTACAATTGTAAAAGCTTTCCAAAGGAGGAAAAGGATTTAATGAATTGCTGCTTCACGAAATACTTCTCTTTGAGACATTTACATCAGTGTTGTGTTGGTTGTGGGTGACTTTTTTGGAGGTATCATGGAACATCTTTAAATGTTCTGCACAGCAATAGCACGCTTTCCGTCGTGAAATTGAACGGATTTAATAAGGAAATTCAACATGACGAATAATCTTACAAGTTGGGCATTATAGCGGACGTATTTGTGGAAGCACAACAGCGATATGATCCAGAGTTGGCAAAGTATCTAATGAAATTTGATTGATGGTTTAAAGTCGACCAATCACCTACTTGCTCAGTGTAAAAAGCCTTAGTATCTCAGGACATCAACATTGCAAGTTTTCCAAACAGACTATGGTGCACCATCAGGAGGAATCGCAGCACATCGATCAATCAAACATTACATCTTGCTTGCATTGTTGGTGGCTCCATCAGTTCAAGTGGTGCACTTTTACTTCAAATCAAATCCATTGCATCAGAACCATTTTAATGAGGGTATCATCCTCAGCAAACTCCAATATAAGGTTACCCATAATAAGTCATTATATCTACTCTGAAGAACCAATAAAATAATCATTGCAAAAATTAGCCAAATTTATACCATGCTTGTATTTTTTCTCAGAAACTTCAAAATCGCCGTATTTTTCCCATAGACTTACACAGTTAAGAGCACGGCATGACAAAATTTAAATTGATGCCACAGCATGATAAAAGGTTTTTGATGTTAAGTATTATTAATTATTAATTAATTACCTCCTAAGGGTCTATATCTAAGAAAAATAAATCCCAAGATTAATTACCTTTAATTTTTAATTAGTAAAATATCTTGATTTTTTCACTTCCGTTGTGGCCCAAAAAATGGGGGGGGGGGGGTTCCTAGGGACCCAACCAATATCTAATGAAGCCGTGGGCGGATTTAAAATTTTTTTGTATCAGAAGAAGCATATTCATAAATCAGACAATTAGCAAAAAAAAAAACTCTTGAAAAAATTTGGATTGCGGAACCGGAAATCGCCCAAAAAAATCAAATCCTTGGGTATAGGACACCCCCCCCACTTGGGCACTTAAGTGTTAAGGAAACAAAAATGATTAGATGAAAATACAAGTTAGTTTCATTAAATGTATGAGGGAAAAGATGAAAAATCTTAATTTCTTATGTAGAAAAAATTCATGTTTAGCAATAATTACAAACCTTTGCACATTTTTCTCTAAATTTAGTCAAAATATTTAAAACTAAAGCTCCATTGATTGACATCGTTAGTAAATAAAACAGTATTTAATGTCGAATGTGTTGTGTTTGTCTTGACATAGAAATAGAAAAGGAAAACAGAAGTTGTCAAATTATAACATGGTTGATAGTTGATACAACATTCGAATAGTAATGACATTGATCTATGTGTAATTTGAGTTTACTTTATAATTACACTAGTATAGGTTTTCCCAGTTAGTTTAAAACATTTTTCATTATATTTCATATCACGTTAAGTTGGTTTTCGTCCCAAGAAGGAAAGAAAACGGGGAATGTGCGTGTGTTTAAACTAATTTCGTCTTTGATTAATTATATTAAACATTGATCATAACATTAATTTATTTCATCGGTCAAAAATCAATTTAACTTGGTCTCACCCATGGCCCATCATCGAATGTACAACCAATTTCGTCTTTTGTCATTTAATTCACATTATTCAGTATATTTGTCTCTTTGGTGTGTGTATAGGCGGGCTAAGGAGTTAGGCCTACAGCATCAGCAAAATTATCAGAATCACCTTTTACTTTCTTTCTTTACCTCTTGTTCGTTCTTTCACCTCATTTTGCCGTTTCATCTTTTTTAAACTTTCTTTCCATCATTTATCTGGCTTTTTTGGATCATGAGGGTTTATTTCTTATTCGTTTTACTTTCCTAATCTTGATCTGTATTTCTTTGTGCTTGTATATAAACAAAGGAAAAAAAGACGAAAAAAATATGTAACTTTTGCTGATGTTAAAGGCCTACCTTTTAGTCATGGCCTATACACACACCACAAGAGACGACACTAGTGTGAGTTAAAAGTGAAAGTATTGACCAAAGGCGAAATTACGTTGTACATTCTAATGAGGACCTGGAACGACGAAATTAAATTGGTCTGACGAAATTGCATGAAATAACATGATAAACGTTATTTTATTCATCAAATGCTTTATATACTTGACCAAAGACGAAATTGCTTTTTAACCAAATGCACATTTCGTGTTCATGGGACCGAAAAAACACCTTAACGAGATATGAAATTTAATGAAAAAAGTTTTAAACTAACTGGGAAAACCTAACTATTTCATTTCAATCGGATAATTCGGGATCTTTATCTCCTCCCGATGAGTTCGTGATACGGTAAAGCCACATTACATACTGTATAGTTTATAGCAAGATTATTCAGTGAACGATATTAATATAATTTAAACATCTACTACTACTAAAAAACCACGTGTATGACGATGACTGTTTCTCCATGTGAGGATCGGGGAAATAATATCAATCATCATTGATGCCTTATATTGTAAAAATATACATCAGTGGCGTTACCGACAGGGTGGCAAGGGGAGGGGGGGCAAGTTGCCCTCGCCTCGAAAAAGCGGGACGATATGGGCCAAAATGAGCATTTTTTATACATCGTGTTCGGGGAAATTGCAACCAATTTCAATCCAAATTGTCAAAATTAAAGTAAGTGGCAATTTTCGCGATCTACGCTCGCTTTTTGTCCAATCAGACTTAATGGAGCCAAATCCACGGGACGATTTACGAATTTGTCCCTCTGGCGGGACGACTTGGAAATTTGCCCCCTCTGGATTGACTGCCTCAGTACGCCACTGTATTAACTAGGTCGAATTTTGATTTGCGCCAATAAGAAATTGACAAATTTCACAATGTTCTTAAAGAATAAAGCGAATCCTTACATATAGGGATATTATTGGGGATATTAGCTTTACATTTGTACAAACGAAAATCAGTGATTTCCTTATTCTAACGACAGGCTGTGGCTGATCAGTTGAAATTTTTCGTTACACCTTTAAGGAAAAAGTAGTACTGCTATGTGATCTCGAAATGTTTGAAAATTCAAATGAGAGAACAAATCTCAATTAATTTAATAGTTGTCATTTTTTAAAATGAAAATATGTCATGATTTGAATATTTTGGAAAATTGGTATGGATGGAAAGCTTAAGTAACGTAGATTACATATAAATCAACATAAGTTGAAAAATGTCCACATGGTTGAGTATTTTGCCCTTTTAATTTCCGCCCAATAGCTTACTCGAAAACGGTTCCGAACAACTCCCATCGCAGGCAAATGGGGTGACGGCAAATGTGATGACCATCCATAATACGTCGTTGTGACCATCATATTGCCAGTGTTGCCACTTCCTTAAACTGCGATCGATGTGTTTTTATATCAATAATAATTAAAAACACAACGAAAATGAAACAAAATATGTCATTCTGTAACTATTTTCAAATTTTATATTACTTTCATTATCCATCATATTACAGTGACAGCAATAACAATTCGAGTCAAAAACACGATGGTGTGGTCTCACTTTGACGTCACGAGGAAGAGCAAAAAATTGGGCGCTTTTGATCAATGAAGCCGTGGCGAAAAAATCCGCCCGTTTCTTCGATGTCAAAAAAGCAAAAATTAAAATGCCTGTATTTTGTTAAGTTTACATCAAATGGTTATATTTTTTTTATTTTTTTTATTTTTTTTAATACACTTTTTATGAATGTAAGTCAACTGAGCTTGACAAAAATCTGACAATTTCCTTTAAAACTAATATTGCAGCAAAATCTCAAATTTTAATTAATTTGATTCGGAATTGTGTCAAAAAGTTGTGACAAAGTATTTGAATGAGCAACCCGCTGGCTAATCGGAGTTTAAGTGTATATGGAGTGGCGTTATTAAGTTTCTATTTAAAGGTGCTATGAGAGATTTCTTCTTCAATGTATAATTATTAATGAAAGAAAGGAAAAAACATTAAAAAAGAGGAATAGTTTACGAAAGAAAGCAACGCAAACATAAACAAAGACAAGAAATAAGACTTCACTTGATTAGCTCCAGTCATTAACATACACGTAAAAATATACGTCTAATTTTACAGTATTTACTTGTCTGCAATTCTGCTAACAAATTCATGCAATAAGACAGTATATCTACTCTAAAAATAAATTAAATCAAAGTACTTAAAAAGTTATATTTGGCGAGTTTTCCTACAGAGAGTGTGAATATGTAGGGAATAATATCCATGACTAACACCACAATGTTTAACATGTAGCTAGATCACAGTTTAATATGAGGACCACCGTCTTCTCAAAATTACGTCAGCCCATCATTTCACTGAAATTAAACGCAATTGGCACTGACGAACACTTAAAAACTTAATAGGGCTATTCCACAGATGCCAAACCAAGTTTTTTTTACCATGATTACGGGCTGCGTATACCGGTTTTGTCAAATATTTAGATCAAAAAATCCAGTGTGGTTAAAATATACGGAGGAACTTTGACTGAAACTCGTCCTTTTTTATGGAATGAAGAGATCCACTTATTAAAATAGGTCGGAAAATGGGACATAAATTTACAATATTTTGCCCTTTTCTAATTTTTTATTTGTTTGCAGTATTTCCTCTTACTTATGCTGTCATTTTTGCAATGTGTAAAAAAAAGAGTTTTAAAATAAAATTATTTCATGTAAACTTTTGATCAAGTGTGGAAAACAAATATCTACCACAACGTGGAAAATGGTCTACCAAGTTCTCTTTCAGAACTGCATTTTTTACTAGGAAAAAGTAATCCTAAAAATTCAAAATGGCGAAATATATAGCATGTTAGTAGCTCATAAATTGCGAACGGAGAAGCTATGTTTTTTCAAATGACTGCCACAACACCACGCTATAGAAAAACTACTAAGCATATAGGAATCCGATAGGGAATTCGTGATATGTGTATGAAAAATAACTGTTAAATTAAAAAAAAGGAAATGAATGTAGTAAGAAAAATAGGTTCTCATACTGAGCATCTAATTAAATTTTATTTCGATGATTTATGACATTTTCTACTAAAAAATAAATGATTCCATGTAACTGATGCCACAAGTCACCACTGATATGCGAGCATTACGTGATTTCTGCCATTGTAACGAACTCACAAGAGAGGGGACCAGCACTGATTATCCCAATGGTTGGCTTAACCCCGTTAACTTTTCATCATCAATTACCCATTGTACGCATCCCATGGCAGCGCGTTGAATCAGTGATTTGGACTGGCTTTTTGATTTGGTAAATTTGTGAACAAAGATTGATCGCAGGGAGGTTAAACTGGAAACTGTAAGGTAATAGGAGTCAGAGTTATGAAAATTAAGGTTGGCAAGTCATCGAAACAGATAATACGTTTTGATGGAAAATGCGATGGTAATATCTGAGCAAATCGATAAAATTCAGGAATAAATTATGCAAATTTAGACCGAGCAGATGGATTGCAAATAAAAGGTATTGTCGTTGAATTCGTGAATATTGGCTACAAAGTGCAACAAGTTGCAAGTGAAAGATACTCCGTCGGTTAGGTAGAGCAGATTTTGTACAAGTATAAAGTGTTTAAAAATATATGCAAATTTATGTTATCAGCCATGTTAAAATGGTAAGGGTAAAACCGTGTAAAATTTTGGGGGGACTTCAAATATTTATCTTTCATTTGATCCAAAAAAAATCCTATATGTACTCAAATTCCGGTTCAGTGCGTTTTGACTGAGATCTCGCTCCCTAATAGCTCCGGCTGGTAATAAGTTTTAAATGGGTTTCATTATTATTGTCTCTGCTGTCCTGGTGTTCAGGCAAATCAAGTTTGAAACCAATATCCAGCAGTCTTCTCACAACATTAAAGCCCCATTATATGGCCTGATATAAAAAATATGTTGAAAATGGTTGCCATTGTGGAAATCCAAAGATGGCCACCACAGGAAGCAATTCTGCATATTTATGGATGGTATATTTGTGTTCCTTGGCATTATTAAACATGGTATTGCCACCAATTTGAGCCTTTATGGTGCTCAGAAGTCCATATATAGATCAAGTTATGTTGAAAATGGGGGCCATTTTGAAATCCAGATGGCAACCAAACGGAGGGATAAAAAAACATGGTAAACAATTTGATTCGATTCCTGGGACCATTTTTTACATTTTAAACAAAAAGAACACATCGTCCCTAATAGGTCGCACACCGTCTTTCCGGAATTAGAAGAACAAACCAATACTTGCAAATGTAAATGTGCCACCTTCTTAATGTGTTTTATTTGTCATATGGGCCACATAATTATTAATTTTCCAAGCTACTTTAAGTAGCATTTCATCCAATTTTGGTCATGGGAAAAGTATTGTGTTTTATGAAAGTTCAATACTATAATGGCAAAGTTGGCAAAAAGGTAAATAAATGGCACTGAAATAACTTCACTTAATTAGATTATTTTGGCAATTGGCAGCCATTTTGGAATAGCAGCCATCTTGAATATGTTTTAAACATTTGTAAACCGATGTGGGATAATTAGGTATTATAAATACTAAGTGTGAAATAAGCATGAACTAAGGGAATCCCTGGGGGAACATAGATGAAAAAATAGGTTAATTTTAAACACAGTTGGGGCCATTTTGAATTTGCCGCCATCTTGGTCGAAACATTTTTGGCCCCATATTCAGAAATAATCGGCATAAAAAACTCTACCTTTGTGCCAATTTTCATGCATTTTAACACAAAATGCACAAACTTCCAATATCCTTCACCATTCTTCAGCACTAATTGATGATTATACTTCTGTCTTGCAGAAAAGAGGAAAGAGAAAAGTCACCAACCACGGTGTTCTATTATCGGGACAATTACGATAGTCAGGCAAGTTCAAAACAAGGTTTGACTGTTTCTTTTGTATTGTTGTCACATAAACCTTTGGAACGTTCTTAGTAGGGTGGTGGCAATCGATCCTGTGCAATTTGAGAGAAATTGTATCCTAAAAAAATCTCCTTCTGTCACTGTAACGAAAAAGCAAAGACAACAATTAGACATTTTGACAACCATTAGGGAATTCAAGAGCTATTGCCCATTGTAAACATCATGACTGACACGGAAATTTACCATTTAAGCCTAGAAGGTCATTGGTTTTAAGTCAGAACGCCCCCTCCCTCCGTCTATCGACAAAAATCTCCGTAAAGATTCGTGTAAAAATACATTTTCAAGAAAAGAAAAAAATCGTGATTACCATCAATGGAAATTCGTAAATGTGCACGGATAAGGATAGTTGTAATAAATAACCAAATCAGATGTGGTCAAGATGTCGCTTTTGATTACTTTATTTCATCATGCTTTTCTCGTATAAACGAGATTCCAAACAGTGGAAAGAAGAGGAAGTCAACGAGCCGTGCTCCAGAGAGCAACAACGATATTGTTTCCTGCACGATACTAAAACAAGTCAAAAAGGATTCAGGCCAATTTAGTCAATATTGTCGCGAAGTATTTTGTGTTTACGAACAAATCACAAACACGATTAAGTACGGTTTTGTGTGGTCTTTTTTGCTTAAGGACTTTCACTAATATCACATTGACTTGAAAACTGACAGAGATGCACACACCCCCCCCACAACACATTGCTACAACAAAATACAAACACCCCACATACAACCCACAACGAGACTTCACCTTATGCTAATTAACATGGTCTTCGCACAAACTGACAGAAAACTTTGACAGATTACACTCTATAATGGAACGCTTTAACCCTGGTGCACCGGTACAATCTTATAGTTTGAAAGTAAGATGTTAATGCATACATTTCCCCTAACCGTGTTAAGGAGAACCATCTTTTGGACTAGTTTGAAAGGCAAAAAGGGGTTAAGACTACTAGATATCCACAAACCGATCGCGAGCACACACACACATATACGTGCACCAAAAAACACAAACACACACACAATACACACACAACCGAGACGTACTATGCTAATATAAAACCCCATTTTGTCTGCCAAAATGAAAGAGTGCGCGGCGCACACACGCAAACACCAACACACACACAATTTTTAAATATACAAAATTTTTTATTTTTTTCAAAAAAAAGAGGGGGGAAAAGAAGAAAAACGACCTAATTGGTATTTTGTGGCACGTTGTTAAAAAATAATAATTTACACACCTGTGTGTTATAGTAGATCATCCAAAAGCGATCTTCCAAACACGTGACCAGATCGTTCAACTGGTCAAGACAGGAGGTTTTCAGTCGAAAAACGAAACGGCAATGAATGGAGCTTAGTAAGTCTATGCGCTAACACAAAAACAAAGGAAAGAGATGATTTAATTTCTCTTTACGTTTCCATTCACATTGCCGAAAAAAAACCGAAATCAAGGGTGGTTATTTAGCATGCTATTAATTAGTCCAGCGGGTAGAACCTTCTGGAGCAAAATCGTGCACTTGTATAGAAGTATAACCTTTGGCACACAGTTAATATTGACCATAAATCACCATTCAAAACGGGACCCCAGCTGGATTCGACCTGTGGGACCTGGTGGTTCATTTTTCAAAAGGCAGCCTTATATTTCAAAGTTTTATATCTCTGTTAATAACAACCGATAGGAACTTTTATTTGTGTTGGTCTATACCTATGTTTTTCAAGGTCAAGGAATTCCAAAATATGACATTATCTTTTTGATATCTGGGTGTCAACCATTTTATTTTCCAATATGGTAGCCAATTTGCACAAAAAATCGGCCACTTTTCATAGTATTTTTGGATATTAAAAAATGGATATTAGACTATTTTGTGTCTTACCATGTTTTCAAGAACAACATATCCAAATATAAGCAAAATTATAACTAAAATATCTTGTATCCGTTCCCTTCCTCTAACAACATGGCCGACACTATGAGTTAAATTGCCCTTGCCCCTCTTATCAACCCTTAAGTTGTGTGGGATTGTTAATGTCATTTCTGTCTTTTAACAAGAGTCATGTGATTAGTGAAATTAATTTAAGAATTACCCCCGGAAAGTGCTATAAGTTCATAAAGTTGGGCAGTGGTGGCGTTCACTACACTCAGCAAAAAAAAAAAAGAAAGTCTTTTTTTTTTAATTTTTTAGTTTTTTGATTTTTTTAATTATCTTATTTTTATTATTCAAAAACTGATGGGTGCGCAAATTTCTTACGCACACCACATAACAATTATGTTGCCCGATAGACATCGTAAATGGTAAAATATTTAAAGTTAAGTAGATAACAAATGGCCCCACCATAGTTAATATTTTATTTTACAGTTTTAAAACACATACTTCAATCGTACAAAATAAACATAAGTAAATCTTTCCTGAATAGTACTTCTTTTCAAAACCGAGGGGTAGGGAGATTTACTTAGGCAGGTTAGGCAAATGGTAGGCCTAAGCTTAATATAAACATTAGAATTAGTTAAAACAGAGAATCTGAACGGTTTTAAATATAGCTAAAGTACATTAAAATAACTAAGGGACCCCCCATAGTTAAAATATTTTAGTGAATTTAAAACAACACATACCTCAATCGTACAAAATTAAAATATAAGAATTATTTCCTGAAAATCGGACTTTTTTTTCAAAACCGATGTAGGAGATTTACTTCTGCAGGATTAGGCAAAAACTGGTAGGCCTAAGCTTAATATAAAAAATGAAATTATGTATAAAAAGAGAATCTGAATTGTTAAAAAATATTTAAAGTTGCATTGAATAACAAATGGCACTGCCATATTAAAACTATTTTATTACAAAGTCAAAAAGCCATACTCACAATTAGTACAAAATTAAATATAAAGTAATCTATTCCTGAATAGTATTCTTTTAAAAACGAGGTAGGAGATTTTACTTCTTCTGGTTTAGGCAAACTGGTAGGCTAAGCTTAATATAAACATAGAATTATGTATAACAGAGAATCTGGAATGGTAAAATATATTAAAGTTACATTAGAATTAAAAAAATGCCCCGCCATAGTTAAAATATTTTTTTACACAGTTTAAAAAGCCACATACTCCCAATCGTCAATAAAATAAAGTATTCTATTTCCTGAATGTACTCTTTCAAAACCGAGGTAGGAGATTTGACTTCTTTGGTTTAGGGCAAATGGTAGGCCTAAAGCCTAATATAAACATGAGAATTAATTCGTCTAACAGAGAATCTGAAGGTTTATAAAATATATTTAAAGTTACATTAGAATTAAAAAAATGCCCCGCATAGTTAAAATATTTATTTACACAATTTAAAACACATATTCAATCGTACAAAATTTAAATATAAAGTAATCTATTTCCTGAATCGTGAATAGTACTTAATTCTAAAAACCGATCGGTAGAGATTTTACTTCTGGCAGGTTAGGCAATATACACTTATCGGTATGAATTACATTTCTGTATATTAGCCTCAAAATGTTGGAGTAAAGGTATATTTTCTCAATTATTTGAGAAAGATTCTCACGGGAAAAGTACTTGTTTAAATAAAAAAAAGAGAGGCAGGGGTACCCTAGTGTTGTTTATGCAAGGTGCACCTGTTGGATAGATTGCAAAGGGGAGAAAGGGAAGTACCCAAGATGTAAGGTAACTTAGAAACTGAGTCAACTTGTTATGATTTGAGATCAAAACATTGCAAAGTCTGGGAAGTCCCCCATAAAGTTATATATGTGAATTGTTGTAATTCAAGGTGATGTAATTTATGTGAATTCCAAATGGTCAGCTAGTGTTGTAAGATTATGTTTATGCATGATCTGTGGTATGTCTATTTAAAGACTGGGAACTTTGGAAACGATGGTATAAACAGAGTGGCAAAAGTTTGATTCCAGCAACAGTTGTAATCCGGAGCTATACAGTATGGTTAAGTGTTGCTTGTGTTAATCTGCAATAATGGTAGATTTGTGTTATACAATTAGTGCCAGGATTCTTTTTAATAACTTTGGAGACCGCCTGAGCTTGAAAGCTAATTAACTTGTTTGCTGTCGTCCTTTAAGCCAAAGGCTTTTAGTCATGGAATCAAGAGGGGATCTAGTTTCTGGTCCTAAATGAGGACATTGCGACAGACTGATGGTGGTGGAGGGAGAATACTGGAGTATTGCCAGAATATTAGTGTCGTCCTAGGGAAACCCGTACGTCTTGAACTGTGCGACAAAATTACCTTGCAGGGCGAGAAGTTCCCATGGAATAATTTACCTGAGTAGTTGTTTTATGGAGAACTTGCGCTGTCCTTTTGGAGTCTTCGTGTGAGGACATACCATCGTCGAACTCCACGCGTTCTTGTGGAATTAGTGGACATTCTGTTTACAATTAAGTAGAAATCTTATAAATTGGGTGTAATCTTACTATGTAATTTTGTTTGGACATACCAAATTCTTGAACCAAACCAAAATAAAAGATCTTAAATTGTATATTATAAAAATCAGTCATTGTGCACAAGCTCATTTATTTGTGTTTGAAAAGGTATTTCTGACCTTTGGACGCTACGAGACGTCATAACACTCTTATCTTATACCTAACATCACACATGTGAACATTCAAGTTGTGTTTGTGGAAAGATCCCATGTTCGATCACATCCCCCACACTTGGCACAGTGTTGTGCACATCAAGCCTGTCTTCTTACATTACACTGTCCTCGGCATCCTTTTCTAACATCCAAACTTGATGATTTAGCGACAGGCTTCACCAGTCAGGTTGAAGAGTCATCCAGGTCACCTTCCAATGCGCATTGGATGCTTCCCAAGCCCACCCAAAGTCTGCTGGGACTCTGGTACTTTAATTATTGTTGCCCCAAAAATGACCTGCCAAATACCTTACTCGCAAAAGATGCTGGGCTAGTGCGTTTTGTGTTGGTGGGATGTTTTCAATTTCTCTACCTTCTGAGTAAAATAGCCTCCGCCTTTCACTTTTAGTGCTGCTTCAGGACTACCACGGTGATACATGATCACTACCAACCTCTCAATGAATGGGAATAACATTTCGGACATCATCCGTGGAGTCCTCGACAGTAGGCATCAATTTTGTACTCATTTTATGTTGAAAATATCTTTGCTGTTTAATGCCTTTTTAATGTGCTAATATTATTGTATGTACACTACAGTACTACCACTATAAATAGATAAATGCAACATATAATAATGCCTAAATAGTTATAATAGTGATAAAGTGAACGTAAATATTAAATTAACAACAATGGCATGATTGAATTAATAAGATAATACCACACAAAAGCACAGTCCATGTCAACAGATTTTTGAACAAAGATATATAGTGTAAAATGGTTGGCCATATTCGAAACCAACAGGCTGAACCAGATTATCAAAAGCGTAATATATTAGATTCTTTGACTCTTACAAAACAGGTAAAGACACAAAAATCAAATCAAACATCATTAATTTCAAATAAGGTGATAAAGAGATATGTCAAATTTTGGTGCAATGTTAGCGGCAATATGGAAAAACAAATGGCGGACAAGAGATTTTTAAAATTATGTATATTTGGATTCCTTGACTTGAAAAATAGGTAACAGACACTAAAAATCAAATCGTACGGTGTTATTACGGAGATATAAGACTTGAAAATAAGGAATGGCGGCCATTTTGAAAAATGACCGTCATGGTCGCCCACAGGTCGAATCCAGCTGGGGTCCCGTTTGAAATGGTGAGTGATGGTCCATATTAAGTGGTGCTAAGTGTTACAGTTCTATCACAATAGTGCACAATTTTTTGATAATCCTCTGGACTAAAGGGACTAATACCACGATACTCGTTATATCCGCTTATCTCAATACCGCGAAACTCGCTGAAATAAGAACGGATCAGATAGCTGCTGTGTGATACAAGAACATGGTCACATCGATGTGAACATATGTATAGATGGAATACAACAAACTTACTGTCACACAGAGCACTATCGACTTTAATAAACGGAAAGACGAAAGATAAAGGTACATCATATTTGTCCGGATCACCCCCCGCCCATCCAGCATAAAAGATCGTTTTTCGATTGAATATACTATACAGCAGACATGTAGTTGTTTTATTTGTTAGACCAGATCTATTTAATATTATATATATAGTAAATGTAATCACTTGTTTGCAGTTCAGATTTCAGTCCTTCTCCAGTGTTTGTTGAAATGACGACCTGCAAAACCTGCTTGCAGTTGCTTGACTCTTCTTTGGCACGATTTTTTCAAACCCTTCTACAGAGGGCTATTGATTTAAAGGTGATTCAGAGTAGATTTGGAAAGATCTAATTTGTTGTGCAGTAATTAAAAATAGTGATCTAGAACTAAAGATAGTCACTAAAATTAAAAAAACCAAAAAAGAAAAATTAAAAAAAAATTTTAATTCGAACGTACAGATGAATCGGATTTCGTTTTCATGCAGTAAATATTTATGCACAGTGTAAAGGTGCCACCTTCCACTCCTAGAATACCGTGTATAACGAAAATTCGGAATCCGGAATTTTATAACAACGTTGTTGATTTTTATATGAAGGGACTTTCGTTTGAGTTTAGCTATTTCAAACAGGGATTAGTATATGGACAAGCATTATGGCAATATGCAAAAAACACGAAAAATGAGTGCGCCCTCATTCGGGAAGGGAAAATCTCGAGTCAGCCTTGAAGTAGTTAACCAGAACGTTATATTGTACTAGTTATGATCAACTTGGCCTGTCAAGTCGTATTGTTAACCAAAATACAATGTTTAGGATTCGAAAGAATATATAGATTGTGTTTTGGCACGCGCTCCATTATGTCAATTGTCTCGTGGACGTCAGGTCAGAAAGAAATACCATGTAAACACGAACAAATTGGCATTGTGCACGGATTACCTTGAATTTTACCAATGACACTGCTTTACTATGATTGGTTCAAGAAATTTGGAATGTCCAAACACAAGTATAGGTCAATAATGGCAAATGTAAAATTTTACAGTCTTATAGCTCATCATGTCCACAACGCTTAACTTTTTGTCCTCGCAGGGAAGGACTCCAAAATAAAACATAACACAGAAAAAGTACGTCAACTTGCGTTAAAAGTGTCATTTGTACCGTATAGTGAAACACTTTGCCCCAAAATGAGTCACCTTGACTCAGTTTTTGTGCGACCAAAGTGTTCAACTATACGGACACGTGACGCACTTTTGTCTGTTGTGTGTGTAGCATGCAAAAATATAAAATTTTTCTATTTTTAAATGTTGAGCCGAAATAATGCAAAAATATAAGAATCCGCGGTGAAGACTGCAAAAGACAGATGTAAAATATTCAAATCCATGGGAAAAATATAATCACATGGGAATCTTCTCAGTCCTAAAGATCATTTTGTTCAGCAATTAGGACGACGGGCGTTGTCCCTTGACGCACTAATATTCTGCAGTAATCCAAATTATACAGTGGCGTAAACAGAGGGGGGGGGGGGCAGGGGGGCAGCGCCCCCCCCCCCCCCCCGTGGGGGAATCTGCCCCCCTCTTGCCCCCTGGAAAAATATTTACAGAGGCCATACCACTATACTAACAAATTTAATATATGCTGACCCCCTGAAAATCTATGTGCGCCCTTTGCCCCCCCTGAAAAAAAAGCCTGGTTTACGCCACTGAAATTAGACACCTAGAGCTCTTTTGCCAGGAATGTGACAACCCGTTTTCACGATTTGTGGAATAGTAAGCCGATGATGCATATCCAATGTAAAATCGCACAATTGGTGGTGGCACAATCCCTCCCAATAGTGTTGCCACATCTCAGAGGACCTGATATCGTTGTATGGCCTCCTGGATGATAAAAAGGTCCAAAATGTTCGACTGTCCAAACCCTTTGAACCAAACATCAGCAAAGCCCATCAGATTCAAACCTCAATCGGATGCTTCCTTTAAAGCGACATTAATGACACTTTGTTTGGACTGCTCTCTCGTCGCTGTTGAAGTATGTTCGAGAGGTTTGATTGACAGGGACAATAAGAATTTCTCAACACGGAATAAATTACCAAAGATTCAAAAGTGGGCAGTAAGAACATTTCAAATAAGTCATTACAGAAGTAATACTGCACCAATATTTTCCAAGTATAAACCTCTTGAAAATAGCTGATATATTAAACTTGAGCTGGTATTCATGTACGAATATTCTGTAAATCAATTGCCCATTTACTTTGAAACAGTAGTACTTAGGCCTATAATATAACCAAAATAAGAAGGTTTCTGATTCAAGCAGTCCAAAACAACATCGGGCCCATTCTTTGGAACAAATTTGGAAGAGAAGAACCTCTTAAAAATTCTAAATCTTGTCCATCATTTTCGAAAACATTTTTGTAAACGTTCTACTCATTTCCAAATATTGAATGATCCTTTTTGCGCTCCCTAAATCTAGTAGATTGGCATATTCTTTAATTTGATTTTTGCTGACATGAACATTGTCCTGTTTTCTTGTGTGATTTGGTTTTTGCTGTCTAAATGTTAGTCAGTGTGTTGGCATATTGTTTTGTTTTGTTGTTTTTTGTTTTATTTGTTTAAGGGGTGTGATATCATCTGGTCTTATTGGCCTCACAATCATCATCTCCTCAATAGCTTGTTCTGTATGTATGTATGTGAGTTGTTGTATATGATTTTATGGAAAAAGTTGGAAGTTTGAAGTTACCCAAACAATAGATAAGCAAACAGAATAGATAAGCAAACAAGGCGCAGATCGCATTTTTCAATTAATACATGTAACAATAATTTTTAAAACACAACAATTAAAAAGGTAAAAAAAATACCATGATTAATCCCTCATGAAGTACAGAAAACGTAATTGTACCGATTGTCATTAAATCTGATCTGACCTATTGGTCCCAGCGATAGAGGCGTTTTAGTTATCTGCATTTACCAAGTGTCTTGTTATAATGTCTGTATAGGTCATCTCTTGTGACATCCAAAACACAAAGGGAGCGGTGGAGCGTGACGTCAGAGGTCAATGACCTCCAAATGTGCATGTTCTATACCAAAATCGTACTTTCAGCCTAGAGGTCACAAACTACACTCAATTTTGGGCAAGTTTGGTATCTATTTACAGCTAGTAAAATTATCTATTCAATGATATCTTAATCGTTGACATTTTTATGTTTAAATTGATGTTGGCACTGTGTCAAAAAAAGTTGAATTTTACGACTTTTTCAATTTTTTGTCATCCACTTCCTACCATAGTGTACAGTTGTAAATGAAGATTGCAATCTTTTCTCTTCCAGATTTCCACAAATTAGCATCGATATATGTGTCAATACTATCCGGAAGATTGATTATTTACTTCACTTTTTTTTTAAGTTTTGACCATTTTAAAGCACGTTCACCCAATGTGGTTTAACCCTCGCATTACCAAGCGTTTTTTGTATTACCAAGGAGAGGATGGTTACCACCCACCTTTGAGAATTTTGTTTTAAAAATGTTTTTTTAATGCTTTTAATTTTGATACCAGTGGATAGCTCTGGTCCTCTTATTTCCATTGATACCAAAATAAGTAATAATATACTAGGTATGGGTCACAATGACGTCATAAACTCACGAAATGGGCCAGAATTGGCATTTCACAGAAAATAATTCATGTAATGTATCCATGTATATGACCCCCTTTATTTGTTTGCTCTAAATGTTTTTCCACTTGTTTTAAGTATCGTTTATTCAGCCGAAAGGAATAGACATGGAATATCAGCTGTATATCATTTGTAAACTACAAAAACATATCATTCTTTTGTTTGCTTTAAAAACATCAACATATAGTTTTGTTGAATACATATGCTTTCAAGGTTGTTCTTTTGTAAAAAATTAGACTCACAATGAATGGCCAATCTTCACTGTGCCCACCATTCTGTCAGGATTATATTGCCAAGGGACATTTTCCTCCAAGACACCAGATGATTGGCAAACGTAATGCGTCTGGCATCTACCAACTTCTGGTGCTAAGGGTTGCGGTTTTTTTTTTCACTGGCAAAATACCTGTATGCTCAATCTATGCGGGGTGGGCCTGTTTTACATGGGATAAACAAGGGGGGTCTAAAGACTTAATGGTCAGCAAAGGATACACATTCTCTAGATTATCCAACAAAATCGGGCATCTCTCAGGTGGAGGTGAATAGGGACAACAATTTTTCACATTTCTTTGCCATGTCATGTCAAACTAAGCTTCCAGGTAGAAACTTTGAACATAACAAATTCTATCAAGAGCAAAATAGACCCTATGTTGCCCTAAAGTTTGAAAGTATGCATCTGACTGTCACTTCTTTGTGAGAAAATGGAGTAGGCTAAAAGAAAACACAGATGGCAATCTTTAGGACTCGTCTTTTGGTCCGCTAATTTTGAATTAATCCCACTTAGCCCAAGGAGGCACATCCTACATATTTGATATCATACTGTCATAGGGATTGGAGAATCTCCATGCAGTCATCTTTGGAGCCCTTCATTTCAGCTACCCTGAGCACCTGTTTTCTTTCATTAATATCCGTTAAAGTCCCTATCTCTGTAAGGCGTATTATTATTAAAAAAACAAAACACCTTAAGTTGCATAACAGATCAAGTTCAAGTTAATTTCATTCAGAAATAAACTCTGTTCTTTCTCAATTGTGGCTTTTAATGCTTTGAAGTCTGTGGACTTTGAGGTTTAAACCGGTTTATCAGCGTTTCAACCGTCCCCTTCCCTTCGAGTATATAGATGATGGAGACATCAACTCTCTCCCTCTGTGAGTGTCTTTATTTCTCCAAAGCCAAGTAGTCTAGGCCTGTGGAAGGACTGTCGGGGATGCTCCCTGTCTCAATAATGATAATTGTTTTTTTGGTTATATTGGGTTTTTTGTATTACCACTACGTCATGGGCTGAAAAGCGCCACGGTTGATTCAAACCCTGTACATCTTTGAAAGGTATTGCTACCATGTTTTTTGGCAATATGGTTAAAGCTCCTTTGTTTCTTCTTCGGAATTTGTGTTGCCTCCAGATACACAGATGGGTCTACAATAGCAGCATGTAAATGGGAGCAAGTATTCCTCTTTTCCTTGCTGTCCACTGTTTGGGAATGCAAATATTTAAGTTTGCCTTGAAGCTGGATCTTTGTTAAAGACGGATAAAGCTTCAAACATGAAATGTGGAGGCATAAAGTTCCTGAAGAAGAAATGAAAACAAAGAAGTTGCACCCTTATATATGCACAAAACTCGCATCGTCCTGTATAGTAATCTGCTCCAATGGGACCAAATGTAAGCCAAGGTTGGTCACTATTCCTTAAAAATCAGGACGAAAATGCAGTATTAGTTCCATTTTACTACCTCCCCGCAGTCGAATGCCACTAACTATACATCCTGTCTGAAAATTGCCACTGACTATATAACCTGTTTGGGAGGGCGAAGCTGGGGTAGTGGCTCATCCACTCGCCCTTCACCAATGCGGCCCGGGTTGAATACCTGCAGAAGCCAGTGTCAGACGTGAATGGTGCCGATCCATACCCGTCCTAACAGGGCTTTGCTGAGACCTCCTGCATCTTAAATTTAAATCTTCTTTACATAAGCGCTCTAAAATGTTCCCCCATATAAGAATTTAACAGTATTTTATTATAACCCATCAAAAACATTAGAAAGGCAAAAAAACAGCACACAAAAGGGATTTCAATCACTAATTTCTCTCAGCTTTGTTTAAGACATTACTCATATTTCTCGCAGTTGTTTTCAGGAGGGAATCAGATGCATATGTTTCACTCTTGGAATGTTAAATAGCAGTCTCTTTCTTTTGATATGAAACTTCATGCCTCATTGTGGATATTGTTGGAACCGCATCTGCCATTACAGGGTGAAACCAAGTGTAATCAAGGATCTAGGAAATTAGTGCCAAAATTAGGGGAAAATTGTTTTGTACAAGGGGGACAACACATATTACAATAATTATAATCATTTTGGCACATTTACACATTCCTGAATACCAACATTCTTACTGTATCTGAATAGAAATTGTATTAGCTTTTAATGTGATGCCAAATTGCCAAAATTCCATCAGTGCGTTCTATCTTGTATAGCTATAAATAACCGACACAGGAAATAAAGGGCGAAAAAAGAAGGCATAGGGGGGAAACATACTTTAAAAATGTCGTAACTAAAAAAAACACGGGTAAATAACATTTCTTCCGGATATTTTGAACAATTATCCCTAAATCACTAAAACAACTTACCCAAATTTCAAAATTTTGGGCAAAAATCTCCATTTCAGTCGATTCATCGCGGCCAGTCAACCAGCCGTAACAGGCAGAAAGCTTGAAGTATCCTCCACCCCCTCCACCAGCAACCAGCGCCCCGCCACCGACCGGCTCACCCCACACGCAACTACCCTCAAAGCCCCACTACAACCCTATCCAACTCTTAGTCCCGCTCTTCTACCTCACACCAACAAAAATCCAGTCTAAGCGGCCACTTTCAGGTAATATACTAAGGAAGCGTTACGCACTGGACTTAGTTCATTTTTGAAAAGTCTACATGCCGTGGCCCTGGCTAGGTGACTTTTCACCGAACGATCTAAAAGGTCTTGGGCGACTTTCCGCTGAACAAGCAAACGGTCCGCTCTGGACTTAGTTTTTTTTTCTGACTTCTGGACTTAGTTTTTTTTCCACCCAAAGTTCGCTTAGTAGGTCTAGAGTGATTTTTAGCGACCAATGAGTGGTCTACTGCAAAAATCTCGCTGC
Organism: Ophioderma brevispina; assembly: GCA_023653785.1. Taxonomy (NCBI): domain Eukaryota; kingdom Metazoa; phylum Echinodermata; class Ophiuroidea; order Amphilepidida; family Ophiodermatidae; genus Ophioderma; species Ophioderma brevispina. The sequence continues at coordinate 654 of JAMKCH010039581.1, read as the reverse complement.
CGTAGCCCGCTAGGTGACTTTTCACTGGAAGAGCCACTAAAAGATCAGGGCGACTTTCCGCTGACCAAGGAAGCGGTCCGCTTGGACTAGTTCATTTTGACAAGTCACCTGCCGTGGCCCCCGGCAAGTGTTTTCACTGCCGGGGCCCGGATAGGTGCCTTTTCACTGAAAAATCACTAAAAGTCTAGGGCGACTTCCGCTGACATGGAAGCGGTCCGCTCTGGACTTAAGTATTTTGAAAAGTTCCTGCGTTTGACCGGCTAAGGACTTTTCATGACGGGCCCGGATAGGGCCTTTTCACTGAAAGATCACTAAAGATCTAGGGCGACTTTCCGAGACAAAGGAAGCGGTCCGCTCTGGACTAGTTTTTTTTTATGAACTCTGGACTTAGGTTTTTTTTGGACTTAGTTCATTTGAAATGTCCGAGGATGCCTACCCTCCTATAGTATACGATCTGGTCGCGGCCCCTTTTTCTATCCTTAAAGCAACTTCATAGCGATAGCCCAGTACTAACATCAAACTGACTTGTGCGATCAGTTGTCAGAAACCGGGGCATGATACGCACTCTCTAAAACTTTAGATAGGACCTTCCACACCTTATCTTCATAGGTTCTGGGAAACCGAACGGTGGCCAACCTTTTCTTGCGGACTCTA
>JAMKCH010039580.1:0-13724 GCA_023653785.1 Ophioderma brevispina | reverse complement strand
TTCGTCCACCTGGTGGACATCGATTTCTCAAACCCCCACCAATCAACAGTGGCTGGTTCCCGCCGTGCAAAGGGTACACACACTAATTACCTTTTTGGCGGCCACTCGGCAAAATTTATCACAGCATAAGTCCGTACTTACCGAGAAAATCTGAGTTATTGATACTATTTGAGCACATTTTTGCATAATTTGGTCTATAACCACCGATTTTTGGGAAAGTGTACATGATATTCCGGAAGACAATCTGTGTTGATTTAAGCTATTTTGCGTTATTGGCGGATTAACACATACGTGCATTTCCCGGGTTCGGGCGAAAATTTGAGTAGCGAAAAATTACTACCCTCCGAAATCGCTAATATTTGCAAAATTTATCGGAAAAGTTTATGATCAATTTCGGATATGTTATAAAAGAAAGTCTTGCGAAACAAACTGTGTAAGTCTCATTTTCTGAAACCAAGGTAACTCGAGATAGACAGCCCAAGATAGAACATGACTTTTCTATACAAAGTCTAGGGGAGGAGGCGAATCTTGGTGTGCACCACAACAGATCTAGCTGCTGCCCTCAACGCAAGAAGAAGAATAGATTCTACCAAGAGGTGGCGCTATGCCGTAACGCAATCAGACGGGTTCGGCAAAATGTTACCACAAACCAATCTAGAAAAGGGGGATTTTTATTGTTAATAATTCGGAGAATCAAGAGTCTTCCTACAATGGCTGCCCTAGATGCTCTACCTACAGTGGATAACTTGACATGGCCCTCGACAGTCTATCATCCGGAAAAGCCCCGGGAATGATGGAATAAACCAACAGACTTGATCAAATGCTGTAAAAAGCTCCTGCTTCACCCACTACATGGAGTTCTCTGTCAATGCTGGGAGGAAGGAGCTGTACCACCGGACATGCGCGACTCAAAGATCATCAAACCTCTACAAGACAAGGTGAAAGAAGTGATTGCAACAATATAGGGGTTTTTTATTTCCCTCCTGAGTATTGTCGGCAAGTTTTTGCCCGGTGTTTCGTTGATGCGTCTTCAAGTCCTGGCTGAAAGGGTGTATCCTGATTCTCAAGTGCGGATTTCGTGCTGGCAGATCTCCGATCGATATGATCTTCTCCATATACGCCAACTGCAGGAGAAGTGCAGAGAACAACCGAAGCCACTCTCTACAATTGCTTTCATAGACCTGTCCAAAGCCTTTGACCTGGTTAGCAGTCAATGGACTGTTCCAAATCCTCTCAGAAGATTGGCTGTCCACCAAGCTTCTGAGCAGATCAGATCTTTCCACACTGACGTGAAAGCAAGCGGTACAGTTTGGCGGCAGCCTATCAGAGCCGTTTGACAGTCGCAGTGGTGTTAAGCAAGGTTGTGTTTTGGGCCACAACGCTCTTTGGATAATCTTTTTCAAGTACTGTCTGAAGCTAGCCATTGCGGTACAGCCACAGAGGCATCTACAATGCACACCAGGGGTCCTGATGTCGGCTCTTCAATCCTGCACGGCTTAGAGCTAAGACAAAGGTTCGTCAATAGTGATTCGTGACATGTTGTTTGCTGCTGATGTTGCTGCCATTACTTCTTCACATGCCAAGCAGGAAACTCAGCTTCTCAATAGATCGCTTCTCACAAGGCCTGTAGGACTTCTGACGTGTCATCAGTCTTTGAAGAAGACTATTCCTTGCCCCCAAGATGCTCAATAACCACCTGTCATCACAATCGACACTTACACACTTGAGGTGTTCAGGACTCTTCACCTACCAGGGTCCCACCATCATACAGTCTGTCTCTCGATGCAGAAATTGGCAACCGCATTGGTAGCTGCAGCTACTCTTGCCCGGCTTACAACGCTTGTGTGGGAAAATCCGAAGCTTCCATTAAGACAAAGGCATCAGTTTATAATGCCTGCATCATCAGCACATTACGGTATGGTAGTGAGACATGGACTACTACTCTAGGCATTAAAGAAACCACAGCTTCCATCTGCGCTGTATTAGACTCATTCTGGGTGTCACTTGTAAGGACATGGTGCCAAATCAGAGCTCCTGAACTCGAATTGGACTGCCCCACCCATCTATACATTTTCCTTATAACAAAAACGCAGACTCCGATGGCTGGGCCATGTCCGTCGCATGGAGGATGGCCGTCTACCGAACGATATCATGTATGCTGAGCTCAGTGCAAGAGGAAGTTGGTCGACCCATGCTCCGCTACAAGGATATTGTAAGCGTGATTAGTGTACCCTGACCATCGACATTGGGTGCTGGGAGAAACTTGCTTGACAATCGTAACCTTTGGCGGAGAACAGTGAAGGCAACAGGACCTTGAGCTTGGAGAACAACAGATCATCAGCCAGTTTTGAGAAGCACGAGCTAAAAGAAAGCTGCCACAGATCCTTGGCTGTCAAGCTGTGACACTCCCATAGTATCTGTAGCACTGTGGCAGAGACTGCCACTCTAGGATTGGCCTCTCAGCCACAGCGTCGCTTTTCACCTAACCTGTGACTCAATTTGGGCGCGTTTAATCCATAGTCGCTTGCGACTGACGGAGGCCCTGATGATGAACATATCACAACAATCAATAAAGTACAATACATACCATGCATAATATAATCTGTGCATATACTTAATATTGATTAATTCTGACCATATTGTGGGTTTTATCACTCGATCTATAGATCAATCTCTCGATCTTTTATCATAGATCAAATCGGTCTATCTTAAATATTGACAATTTAAAAAACTTATTCATCGTCACTCCAGTATAATACAAATTACATAAACCACATTGTGATTTAACTATAGTTTACATCAATATCCTTGAGACAATTCATAAATCTATAGACACACAGATTTTTCTATTAATTTTAAAAACATACTTTCAACAATACACAACATCTTTGTAGTTTTATGATTTTGTTAGTAGTTAAATGTATGTGCAATCTTTTTTTAAATAAAAAAAGTGTGTCAAAAAAAAGTGGTGCCAGCAGATAAACTCCGATTTCTTAAAAACTGCTGAAGCTGTGATTTCATTTCAATGCAAATTCATTTACTCTTTTGGGTAATTGTGCAAATCCATGACATCCGCCCCACTCAAACCAGATATAAACGATATTAAAGCCTTTTGTTTTTCATTCATTAAGGATGCAGTTGGTGATTATCGGTACATCAGAATTAGATCCGTGGCTCAATTGTTGCATTAACTAACTGTTAGCCTCGAACCCAAAGGTTATATGCTAACTAAATTAATAGAGTGTGTAATCTGAAACACATAAATATCTTACTATATCTAACATAATAACTTGTAGGCTGACAATACTAATTTCTAAAGGGGTTACCTGGTGAATCATTCATTGACAGATTTTAAGAAAGCATGGATGTTATAGAAATTTAGAATTGTCATGTGTTTTTAAGTAGTGAAATTAATAAAGTGCTCTTCTAGGCTTAGTTTTAATAAATTAGCACCTTCTTCCCAATTGTGTTAAAACCTCCACAAAGACGGGAACGTCAAGAAAATCGAATCTGTTGTGTCATTACACATTTGGGTCGGGTTAAAGGATGCCAGGCAAACAGGTTACTGCTGAGAAAGGACTTGTCATGTCACTACGCTCTTTTAATTTCTTGTAAAAAGAAATGTGACATGGTATTAAAACACATGTACTGCTTAGTTTACAGTTTATTTAGGAAATGCTATTCATTGCGAGAATGCACAGGTAAATAGATATAACAAAAATAGACTAAAGGCAAGTTTTGATTGTGCTGATCATAATTGTTTAGAGTGCGACCGTGGGTAGGCTTCATCATTGCGTGTTTATTAATTTCTAATGCCTATTTGTCATTTAATAAATCTAAAAAACTTATCGCAATTGTTCCTCGTTTGTGAATATGTAAACATGGATTTTTTTTAAAATGGACTTAATTTTGTCATTTTTCTGCTACCCTAGATTGAAGTAAAGAATTGAATTATTGAGTTTAAAAAAAGCAGTTGTGATTAATTTTGTTGTGAAGATTGTTGTTGAAAATTTCCAATAGATTTTTTTCTGGGAAAAAATGAAATATGCCCCAGTCCTATACCCATGTTATGTGAGATGTTTGCACATGATGCATTAGTCCCTTACCCCCCCCCCCCCCCCTTCCTCCCCTGGTTGGACCATAAGTGAATGTATTGGGATTTGCTCTCAGTGTTGATACCAAAAGATGGAAAGCAGTAATACAAAGACGAAAATCATTTTGAATTTGTCAATTTTATGTTTATTCTAAATTAACCAAAAACCCCTTCCTCCATCCACATGTATGTGAACTTAATGCAAAACCATGTCGAGGTCATATATATAAATAAATAACTATGGCGTAAGACCTCCTGCGATCAAGCCTAGAACTTGGGAACCCTGGATGTGCAGTCTGGGCAGAGAGGGAACGACGGATTAGTCTAAGGTGTGGGAGCTTCAGCTCCATACGAATACAAGGGTTTTGTTTATCTGTAACCTTGATTGCTAATTGTGTGCCTAACAGCGCCTACATATCGCATCATTCCAGGGGCACAGTTACCACGACCTTCCTGTGTACCTGTATGATACATTAACTGACCTTATGCATTCTGGGTATCATGACTCATACCTGCAGACAGCAGAGTTAATATTGAATACAGTATTTTGAAGCTTTTGAACTTTGCATGGGTTGAGACCTAAGTATATACAAGCTGCAAATTATGATGAAGTGTGAGGCCTGCTAGAATGTGCTATTTGATGGATATAGGAACATTTTGGCAATCCCCATTGCAGCATAACTTAGAACTAGCAATAAAAAATACTGGAATTTATTGAAATCTCAAAAAATTTCCGATACTCAGCATGTTGAACGCAGCCACTACTAACTTGTGGGGCCCACACCTGGGGGGGGGGGGGTCACTCAACTAACTTTGGTGTTGGGTAGGGGTTGTGGGGTGTGAAGCGCACCTTGTGCTTTTGGAATTCAATGTTTAGCAAAATGAAGGTTTTTCGGAGTAAATATGAATCTGGAACTAATTAGGGCAAAATTTGAGGTTTAGGAGCTGTGATCGGGCAAAATTTCACGGGGACGACAACACTCACGATAATGAAACGGACGTATGGGTGTAAAGCTGACGCCTTTCAAACCATGGTTAATTGATGACCGAGAAGGTGCAAAAATAGGTCCTTTGGGTGAAAGGTGTGAAAGCAAATAATGTCCGCGAGAGCCATAGCCGAGCACCATAGACCAATAACGGAATAAGCTTGAAACTTATGTTGCGTGAGAGTCAACTAAATTTGAGTGGCCTTATTCCTACCGTCGTAGCCGGACTGTGATTACACCGGACGTATAATTACTTACTATAATTACTTCCAAACTTCCACAAATACATAGGGATTATTTGGGCAAGCAATTTGCAAATTTTCACCCAAACTGGGGTCTTTTTGAAACTTCAAATTCACAAATCTTCTAAAAAAAAGTCATAATGTAGAGGTCTTCTCAGTAAAATGTTCCTTTTTTTTCAAAATAATATCGGGGTCTTGGTGATAGTGAAAAATTTTGAATTTTTTAAAGCTATAGATCTATTTTACATGTAGTGATCTTAACGACTATAGGCATACTGACATGCTAAAAGGACACATCAACGGGATTGTCTTATTTGGCCCCGTGACGCTCCTTGACAGGCACAGACACCCTAACTCACTGACGGAATAAAGCTCGTTTAAACGCAATAACGGAATAAAGCACCACGGGTATGCTGGTCAACCGTGACGTCCGCGCACGCAACATACAATATAATGCCAAATCATGAGGAACGCCAACTCCTCCCAACATGCAATCCTTTTTAAATTCGGAAAAGAGTGCCAGATGGCCCCTCCCCTACGAATTTGCAGCCTTGACGAATAAACCACCCGGATAAGATTGCAGAATTACTCTTGCTTTAGTGTCCTCAGCTGTTCAGGTCCATGCGATTTTCATCCAAATTGCAATTGGACGGGTGGTGTTAATACTTGCATGCCCATCCATTTTTAAAATGAAACAATTAGTTTTACCTTTTCAAATCTTCACTCATGCTGACTTTCAGTGAGATCGCAGCTTGTGACAGCTAGCAGTTCATTGACAACACTGGTTGCCCGCTGAGAATTTGACCCGGAATTACGCTCTAGGAGCATAAGGTATAGGACCATAGGGTCCTGGAACATACATATCTGGCGAATATCTAAGCCAAATTTGAATGCACATGCATCAAGCAGTACTTTGCAAAACAGTTTCTCCCACTGCTACAGGCGCACATTTGCCATTTGCTCCTGGAGCATTGTACATTCCAATAATGCTCCATGAGCATATTTTGCAGGAATTTTTTTCCAGAGTATTTTATGCTCCAGGAACATTAAAGTCGGGGAACAGAAACCCTTTGACAGGCGCGTACTTCCTGGTTCTTTGCGTATTTAACTACTGCGGAAAAAATGTCTTGCCCTCTGTTGCCCCAGAAAGTGATCTACTGGTGCTTGGTCACCCGTCCGACCACACGCCATATTCGCTGATAGCCTCGGGCCCCTTTTACAACCAGGAAGTACGCGCCCCGGTACGCGCGCTCATCAAAGGGTTTCTGTCTCCGATTATAATTATGCTCTTGACATATCTTCTGAGCATAATTTGGGCCAAAATTCAATGAAGCACACGATACGTACTCAAACCCCTGAAAGCTGACTAAGTTCCCTACGATTTTGGTTTGTAAAAAAAAACAAATCTGCCTCTTTTCCTATATTATATCAATGCAGAAATTCACTGCTTTCAATTGACATTAATTTTCTTTCTAATTCCAAATAGATCGACAAGATAATCGCCTAAAACCATGTTGGCGCATTGTTTTTTAAATAAAAAGCTTAAAAGGAGTACTAGATTACTCTGTTTTTGCCGGAACTATTTAGAGTGGTGCGCACCCCTTGCGTTGATGTGAATAGACCAAGGGGTAGGAAATCCAACCTACTGCAACCTCGATTCAAAACTCCATCACTTCCGGTTGCTAGTCTTTTTTTGACATAATTTTGGAAGTCATTCATTTAAAGCAAAATTATCATGAAATTCCTAAGATACGGAACTAAGGTTTAAAAGGAGATTCTGTTATATAGGCCTAACTGACACAGAGACTGCTATAAGTAAAGATGTCACAGTTGCCCCAAATTACCGTTGCTATGCCAATGCCCAAATCAAGCAAGGTCGTGTCCTACTCCCACCCGCCACTATGAGCTGTGGTGCCTGCTACTAATGGGCAGTATTTAATTGGTAACCATGCCAATTCCCTCAGGACAAGAAGAAATTATACAGTCTGATTAATAATTTATTGTTGGACGAATCGAACACACGGGCGGGGACTGCGTGAGCCAGGGGAAACATCGCACCTTGTTTCGCGATGCGTAATTGGTCAAAGAATTCCCGAACCTCCGCGGAGCTGTGTGCGCTTACACAAGTGTGCGTATCTCCCGTCCAAGTAATTATTAATCCCACTGTAGCTAATTATAACGGCCTCCTATCATTGACTATTTGAGTCATAACTAAGTTGCTGGATTTATTTCTCGGACAGGTCGCACGCACACCGTGCAAGCGCCACGGCGCGCCGTCAGCTACGCAGTGTTTTGGCGCATGAGAGAACGATGACAAAAGAAGCTATGCATGAGAGAAGATGAACAGGAATATGTCCTGGGTCCAAGTTCAAGTGAAACATATAAAGCAAGTTGTCGGCCTGAAATAAGGACAACGCAATGTGCAAACATCGAAATCCACGCAGCATAACTGTCCGCGTACTATTTCCGCTGCCTTTTGCTCGTCCAATCGCCTTCTGAGACTCATACCCCCATTTACCACCCCATCGCTCTGGACTGCCGGGAAATATCATGCTCTGCGATAGCTGCGTACACAACACGCACGTCTTTTGTTTTTTTTTTCATTTGAATCGGGCTGGTCGCCACTCCTATTAGTAATATAGCTCGGTGGTTTTGACCAATTACGCATCGCGTTGCATGTGCGTTATCCATGGCAGTTAACGCACCTTACGCTGGCTTATGTTCCTTCTGGTCCGAGAAATAATACCACCGACTATACTTCGTGCGCTGACTAGAGTGACGTCACAGCTTTCATGCAGTCTTAAACGTGGCGAGTCACGCTAAGTCGCAGCTGTAATTGCGAACGTACAAAATCGGCGTGCGCGATACGCATCACCCTCGCTGCGTGAAAGGCTATGACATCACTCCGCCTGAAATTATTACAACGAGGGGAGGCTTGCGAGGGCTCCGCTAGCTGAGTAACTGGAGCGATCACTGAAACAGGAGCGTTCCACTGACACAGAACGATCATTTGAGGTTACACACAGTGGCTACACCGCCGCAAGCATACCAGGCTATGATTAACGACAATTTGGGCATATTGGTCGCATGTTCTAGCTATAGACCACCCCTAGTCACAACATAATCATAGCACCGCCCACATTTTCGCGCATTGATTTTTCAGCCATTTCTGACGGATTTCGTCCAAGTTAGTTTATAACACGTCTGGTATCCTCATGCACCCTTTCCATGTGAATTTAGCGCTCTTTGAAACAAACTGAGGGAGCCTTTTATTAACAATACCAACATCAACATTAGCCAATTAATAGTAGATGTATGAAAAGCGTGAGCTGAGAATAGCGCATGCGAGACCGGGCGGGCATTTCGAGATCCCGAAGTGGTTGTTTTGAGAGACGTAAACAAGAAATGAAACTCAACTGGCTTAGCCGAAAATATCACAAAATTATTAATGTTGCAGCAAGATCGAACCTGAGATGAAGGTGAAAAAAAAAGAGAAACATATATGGTTATAGCTGTGTGCAAATTTAGTTACACGGCGAAATTGTGTGAAAAAGAAAAGAAAGATTTTTTACCAGTAGTACAGTGAAAAATGTGGCCGAAAAAAAAGTGCAAAACTTTTCGTCTTCAAATTTGAACGGAACAAATCGCAAATCTCAAAGCCATTTTTGGAAATTTGGGGCTTCAAATAATAGACTGCAATCCTAATATTGTCCTTAAACGTAAAACCTCGTGCAACAGTAGCCTGTTTTTTTAAAGAGGAAGTTCTGGATCAAAATTTGATGATGGCCGTTTCCGCAGGCATTGATAAAATGCACACGCGGACGGGATATACGTGCGAGTGTGGATATGGACTGCGTGTTAATCACGGTGAGCAGTGTACTACGACGACGGAGCCTCCGGCCTCCTACTCTGCTATCTGCTGCTGATGACGAAATTGTGAGTGATTCATGGATTCGAGGCCATCTTGGACAGATCAAAAGTTGGACATGCCGCATGATTAAGATGTGTAGGCAGGCAGCTCTATGACAGCTTGGTATATGCATGCTACTTAGCCTTAGTGAAAACTTCTAGTTAAAGGCTGTAGATTCTATTCAATCAAGTGGAACTTCATGTGCTATAGTAACCATAGTAATACACCCTTACAACATATCTTAATTTGACATTATACGCAGGATTTATTTTGGGGTGGTGCGGGACCTCGAACAAGTGGACCTTTTTGGTAAAAAGTGGACCTAACTCCCTAAAATGGTCTTTTTTATTTTTGAACATCTGATCCCCAAAATGTGGACTTCTTGTCAAAATATCTGTTAAATGTTGGCCTTATTATGAAAACAAGTCGAAAAAAGTGACTTTTTGTGGAAGTTGGGGGGTCCTCGCACCCCCCTGCGTATGGCGAATCGTGATATTGGGGTCCCCAGTCAACCGGGCCCGGGAGGGGCCACTTCTAATGAAAGGGGGTATCATCCGTGTCCAAGCAATCACAAAGCCCCCTAAATACGTATTTTCGAGGCTTGAATTTTCACCCCTAAACACGTATCAGCAGCGCAATAGCTACCCTAAACAAGTACTGATGGAATTTGCGCCCCTAAACAAGTATCAGTGCGCAATTTTGCATACCCTTACAAGTATTGTTTTCTTCCCTACCCTAGCAAGTAAAGAGCTATTATTACCCATTTATACGTAAAAAACCCAAAACCATATCCTTTTGGAACCCAGAGAGGCTGTCTGTGCTTGGTGTAATTCAAACTATCTGGGGAAAGTTAATTTTTCAGCCAGGATAAGTATCCCAGGAAAGATATTTAAAAGGGCAATGCATTTTGAGCCAGGGGCGTATCCAACAATTTACAGGACGGCGGCACGACTACTTTGTCTCATTCTAAAGTTGAGGTGACGTCAGTTGCGTTTTGCATTCCCACTAGCGTCTCGATCGTGCCGCCTTTATTCGCAGTGCGTATCATGCTCTGATTCCAAGCATAGCGCGCGCGATTCCTGGGTGCGCAACATAAAAATCACAGTGACGTCACCTTCAATTAAGATGACAACAAACTATAGTCGAAAAAAAATAAGTCGACGATAATATGGGGGGGGGGGGGGACTGCTGAGCGGCAATTGCGCTACAAGCAATCTTCACTTTCCAAACGTACATTTCATGCAATTTGATAGAAATTTTTTAATTTTTTAGGTTTTTTCTTTTTTTAATTTCAAAATTGTAAGTGATGAAAAGTAAACAGGACTTGATGGTAAAGGTCACAGAGAATTCATATAGTAAGTTGCGTGGGAGGGGGTGCCGCTCTTCTCTCCTCGCGCGCGCGAAACGCGAAACCATGCCAAGCAATGTTTGCTTCCGAAATACATTTTCTCAGGCAAATTGATAAAAAAAAAAACCAATTTGATATTTGTAAGTGGTAACTTTAAAAATGCATATAGGCCAATGATCGACGGTATAAACAGTAAAATACAGTTCATGCATTAAGGTTTTATTGAAGAATTCATAAATTAAAAGGTGTTCATGGAGAGTTCGTAAGCGGCAGGGGTGGGGTCGCGGAAACCGTGGGTATTTAGTTTCAAGGACATTTTCCTAGGGTCTAAAGGATCCGGGAGAAGTCGCATTTAGAGAACGTTATTTTCGGCATTTATTTCCGCATTTGCAGCGCAGCGCGATAAATCGGCATTTTCCCTGAAAATGCCGAATCCGCGCAATTATGCACCCACATTATGTCCCAAAAGTTATTTTAAGAAAATAAAACCTAGATTGACTGACATTAAATAAAATTATGAGTTTTATTGCTAAAACATGTCCGTTCATGGGAAGTGATATAGAACAATTTTCGTATAGCGACATAATCAGCAATCACAAAATGATCGTCAATTTATCATACTAAAAATTATGTGTATGGTTTTCTTTACCGCGCGTAGCGCGGAAAATTTTGGAAATTGAGGGATTTGAAAGCACAGTTTGAAGGCAAGTACAGGACTTCCGGAACACTTTAATTTTTTTTAATGCCTGAAATAAATATGGACCCTAAATGCTAGTCCTCATTAGAAAATATAAACCCTTTTTCTTGGTTTGGGTAATTTTTAGACCCTTTCACGTGAGTACGAACGTGCCTGTCCATGAACAAAAAAGCTACCCTTTTTACGTGGATTCTTGGACACGGATGATACCCCCTTGTCTATGAAGACTGATCCCCCCGGGCAACGGGTCACTACAGCCACACCCACGGGTAGGCTATGGCAATTTGGTGACACCACATGACCCGGCCTGATAAATTCTATGTATAAAAAGTGCATAAAGAACGTGATAAAATCTTCAGGGTATTTGTGTCAGTGGGTCACAAACCATCCCCACACCCACCATCCAGGGCTAATTATGTAAGAAGCTAGGCTGATGCTACTAACTAGTAGGTTATAGCATCAGTGATAGGGGCATACTAGGCTAAATATAGCTGGTATAGGTTGATAGTAGCATCACTGCCATCAGTGCACCAGAAACTAGCTCAATCCAGGGCTAAGTACATAGCCTTGGGTGATGCATGATGCTACTAGTTGTTATAGTGCATTAGTTCCCATGATCAGTGACATCAACAAAATCAGGAGGTATTTTTGTGTGCTGTTAAGGTGTGTTCGGCAGTACTTTCAGTCAAACTCAGGATTTAACGCTTCAGGCAAAGGAATCTCACGGACGTACGACGACTTGAGGAAGATTAATGCACTTAGCTAGTAGGTATGTAGCATTGGTGCATACTAGCATAACAAGCACCCGAACACAAATCTAGGGTTAATACACTAGCCTAGCTAGGCTGGGTAAAAAAATCCTAGTCATAGGTTCGCTAGTCATGATAGAGTTCATTAAGAAAAAAAAAATCGTAGTCATGGCCTAAATAAAAAGGGGTTTCGCTAGTATAAATTGAAAAAGTGCGCAGTCATAAATTTAAATTTAACCCGAAACCCTAACCCCTTATGACTAGTGATTTTTTTTAATAGACTAGCAAAACCCTTTTAGATGATTAGAATAACTTAGGACTGGCAAACCTGACTTGGGAAAGGACCCGGGCCCTTAGGCTGATGCATCAGTCATGATAGTAGCTTTTCTCGTGCATGTAACTTTTGATATCCTGCATGCAAATGTGCATGTCATGAAAATTAAAAAATTGTGATTCTGTAGAATATTTACTTTAGCTTTTTTCATAGAATTTAATTGGTGTTAAATAATAAAATTTGCGCTGAAGTTCAAAAAGCCCTAAAGACCCAAGTCTGAAATGAATGTTAGTATCATGTTTACATCAGCCTGTGCATGTAAACCTTTCACACTGGCAATATTGCAGTAAATTTTCAAAGATGTAAATCTTAAATTGTAATTCCAAATCTGGACAACACACCATGAACTTTTACATGTTATTAATAATATGCCACAATACTCTATTAAGGTGGATATGTCTAATTGAATCATGAAAACTATGTGGGGAAAAAATTGCAGTTTTCTCTTGACGAATAAAGACTACCACCAGTAGTAGCATCAGCCTAGCAGTTACATCAGCCAGGATGTTAAAATGTGCATTTCATGATTCTAGAACTTCCTGTTCTATTCACGTTTTATTAGACATCGTTGAGAAAAGCTTATTTTAGGGGAGTAAGATAGCAGCATGACCCCAAAAAAATTTCAACAGAAGGTTTTTGGCATTTTCTGGTAGTTTAAGGTCAGATTAACAATATATCAAGGGGCACAAAATCGAAGTCCCAGGAAAGTGTTCAAACTATGACAAAACAAAATGGCCGCATCCGCATTTTGAAAAACATAAAATCCTTCCATATATCTGGCATAAATGAGCTAAAAGGACAAAAAGATGTCTTTACTTCTAATTCTAGCATGATAAATCCATTAAAATCAGTTTATATGAAGTTGAGATAAATCTTGACCTCTAAACCAATATGGCTGCCATCCGCCATGTTGGAAAGTACAAATTCTTGTAGTTCTGGTACCGGATGGGCCAAAGGACAAATAAAGATGTTCATTTCCTACAAATTCTAGCATTACAAACCATTAAAAGGGTTTAAAAAGTTGAGATATTCATCTTGACCTTAACCAATATGGTACCATCCACCAGGTGTAAAATGTACATTCTTTTATTTCTTGGTACTACATGGGCTAAAAAATGACAAATATGGTGCTGTGTTTTTATTAATTGTCGCATAGAAATACATTAAGATGCTAAGTTTTAAAGTTTTGAAGCACCTTGATGTCTTAAAAATGGCAATGTCTGTCATTTAAAAAATGAAACCATAAATCATCATATTTAGCATCAGACAGATTACAATGACAAATGAGGGGTTATTTTCTGCATGTCTATGCGGAATTAGGGCCTAAATATTTTTAGTGGACTCTTGGTAAAAAATTCGTAGCCA
>JAMKCH010039579.1:0-14056 GCA_023653785.1 Ophioderma brevispina | reverse complement strand
TACAAAAAGAAATGCGGATGAAAAAACAAACAATAAATCAATTTCCCACAAACCCAAAGTCGAGATAGTAGTGTACGACCAAGTTGGCTTTGGGATCAGCAGGATTTCACAACTGAGTTATTAATCTACAACTGAAACTGGGAAGAACCAAAGTGGAAACCAATAGAAACGGTTTTGTACTCAGCTTGAAACACGGACCACATATAAAATCCTTAAGTTTTAACACCACACAATACTACCCACTTTATTTCAGTTTAGTTATTTCGACTAGTTGAGGGACGCAAAAATTTGTGCAAAATAATTACCCCAGAGTGTAAAAACAAAAATCTCTGGGCAGTTTCATGAGTTATGAAATGAGGACATAGATCTGCTCCTGCAGATTAGACGGAAGGTTAAAAAAACTATCTAGCCTTTTGGATTTACCGAAAGCATTCGATAGAGTATGGAGAGAAGGCCTAATGTTAGCAGCGTGGAAGATGGTTTAAAGGGTTAGCTAGGGAGGAGCTGGATGTTTATATGAAAATGTAAACTTTGATGACTTAGAACGGATCTTTTTTATGGTGTCTGAAGTGTCAAGCAAGGTGGTTCTCTCCCCAGGTACCTTTTTTGTATTTTCATGCACGAGTTTATCAAAAACTGTTAGGGATCACGCATGGTGTTGTAAGGATTTGCGATGTTCGTATTGGAGCCTATTCTGGGCAGACGATGTTGTGTGATTGCAAATAATGAGCAGGAATTGCCCAAAAGATGTTGGATTTAGCTTCCCAATTCGCCAGAGAATGGAAAATTAAACTTTAATTACGATAAATATAATGTCTTAATCGTGGTCAGCGCACTTAATAAGGATAAATTTGGAAACTGGGGGAAAATTTTATTTCTGAGGTGATACTTATAAGTATTTTTAGGCGTCATATTCTCTAGAAATCTTTCCGATCACAGTCACATTGACGAAGTCATTAGGAAGGGTACACGTCTTATTGCGTACATTAAGTCTATTATAGATAAATCTGGATAATTTCAATCTTTTGTTCTATGTGATATCTTATGGAGAACGTTGCCATAACCCAACTATTAATATGCAAGCTCAGTTGTGGGTTACAGAGAATAACAAGGATATTGATAGACTTCGAGGTCTTCAATTGCAAATGGCGGCGTACATTCTCAGGGCCTCTAGAAACACAACGCGTGAAGCAATGTATGGGGACCTAGGTGGCAATCCTTAGTTCTCTCCAGAACTTTTAGAAGTTACTTTTTTCTTGTGTTCTGAATATGCCCATGAAATCGTGGTCTAAGCTTTCTGCACGAACTTTCAGTTAGGCACGACTACAGCAAATAAGGTGGAATCCTATGTATCCACCAAAACGACAACCACTTGTGGTATGGATCGGGTCGTTAAAAGGATAACGCGGTGAAGCGCCTCTTAACCCACACTGGGCTACATCGTTTTTAAAGACACACATCAGTGATTTGAAAAAACATATTGGAAATGTGCAGAGGAAACAGCTCAAAGTGAGGATAGTATGTTAGACTTATCATAAGTACCTTTTCCAGCTGTAGAATGGACAAAAAAGGAGAAAAACGGCAGAGGTCCAAGATACGATTATCCATTCAATACGTGTTGTAGTAAGGTCTGAACGGACAGTAATGCTAAAATCTCCGATCTGTCCTTATTTAGGTTGCTTCTGGTCTTATCCTTTGCGGGTATGTTAGGGATACCTGTACTTGTTACATACATGTAAAAATCTGAGTTTTGATGGTTTTTTTTTTTTTTTTTTTTTTTAATTTTGGATAAATTATAAAATATCTGTTACAAACTGGTACATGACGCCTGTAAACAAATCTCGTTATCAGATTATGTTGATATTAAGAATAACCCGAGTTTAGAAGAATACCTCTGGATTACTAAGTGATTTCAACGCCGCATGTCTTAAAATTTAAACTACTCTCAAACACACACTGCCGCTTGAGCGTAGAACTCGGAGCTAGACACTAGTAATGATGGGGCTTTAAGTTATTGCCACATAGCGGTGTTGAGGGATGTCAACATTTTTCTTTCACATGTTATGCTCTCAATACTATTAGGGTTGATGAGTATAGGAATCTGAAGGTAATCTCATTGCCAATAATTGTACAGATATCTGGGCGTTATCATTTCAAGTGATTTTTAAATGTAAATTCATCTAATTTGGCAGCACATCTTGTGTTTTAGGGATATTCGTGACCGGCCCATATAATTATATAGCATTTTGATAATATCAATCCATTATGGAAAACGTGCTTGGAAGTGTAGATCTAATCTTATAATTGAAATTGATTGGGCATTCTATTCTCCGAGATTTGGGAGTGTTCCCTGGGGATTGTGACTGGTGGGCGCCCGTTCTAATGAATTTTGGAAACTATCTTTTGGATTTAAATCCAAATTCATATGATTTCGTTTTTGATCGGGAGTTTAATGCTCGCTAGTTGCGATCACTGTGGTATTTCTGGATTCTCTTGAGTTAAGGTCTCCACTGATTTTATTAGAATACTGCGGCAGTCCACGTTGCGTTGCTTTATCCATGTTTATGATAATAGGATTTTTAATAGGAATCACAAGCCTATCACACGGAATGGATTAGCGCAAACCCTACCATAGAAACTGCGAAATTCGGTTCTTCTAAATTTCTCTTCTTTTTTTGGGACCGTGGAGGGTGCGGTAATCAATACAGTTGTGGCTGTGACAACGTTGTATCTATATCAGTTATTTGTATCTTTAATTTGCTGTCGTTTACAATGTATTGTAAAATTTGCAGGGGAGGGCGGCCACGAAATCCCAATTTCAGACCGTCGTCATTGGTTCAACAAGTAAAAGCGAAAATCTGACGAAAAATTCTGAATTTTTGAGATGTTTGCAAGGACGATTTTCTGATTCCAAAACCGTTGGCGTTGAAGAATCAACTCACTGGAAGGGTGTATTCTGAATTTTTTGTCTTAATAACGACGAGGACGTATTAGGTCATGGGAACACCCACATGACCGACCCAAATCAAAGCACCCAAATGTTTGTGGGTGCACTCCGTATTGCTGTAATTTCTTTTGACATTTTGGTGGAATGCTATAATGAATGAGGCTTGGCCGCCACCGCCTGAATTTTTGTATTGTCTTGGATGCACCGCCTCTTGGCCGAGTGCCAGTGTTGTAAAAGTGTTATTCCAACTATATACAATAAATTTACACAAAGTTACAGTAATATGTATATAGATTTCTATAGTGTTAAAGGCTCATGATACGGTTATTTTCTGTCACCACTATGCGAAAACAAGTGTTTACTGCAAGAGGCCACCACCCAATAAAACGAATCTTACACGTCACGAAAAAATGCGATCAACTAAGCTTCTAACTATGACAAATCAGGTCTTGGAAAGGAAATTTGAGCAAAAGTGGTGCGATATAGGCCAGATCATGTCAATACGTCGGGTATACGTTGTGTCAGGGGGGGTTAGGGACATGCCAACTACTCGCACAGCAAAATTCAAAAAGTTTGGGGCCCGTATTGGTAATAATTCAATTTGGTGCCTATTCTGGCAGATGACGTTGTACTTCTTGGTGAAAACGAGCAGGCCTAAATATTTGTGATCTGTTGACAAGCGAATTCTCAAATACATTCAACTCAATTTAATCACAAATTAGGTCTTATTGTAGGGAAGAAAGGGTTGAGAGAATAAGCAGGTGGAAACTCGGCGATCATTTCATTAAGAAACTAAAGAGTATTAAGTACTTGGAGGTGTTCACTTTGATAGAAGCCTATCTGATTCCGGCATATTCATGATGTTATAGAAAAAGGCAACACAGATTAATTGCTATATCAAATCTGTTATTAATAACCAGGATGATTTTAACCGTGTTTTCTACTACGGTGTGATCTTCTCTGAAAAGTGATTGCGCTTCCCACACATTAATGATGCACATGTTCGGTTGGGTGTTGGGCAGTAATTCTGACAAGATAGAATTGAGGGCCTTCAATTACAAATGGCAAGAACGATTTTAAAGGCCAACAGAACACTGCAAAAGAAGCCCTATACGGTGATAGGGTGGGACTCAGTTGCAACAATTCAAGCTAATCACAGAATTAAATATTTCATAGCCTTATTAATATGGATGGACGATATTTGGTTATCCCAAAATCTTACCACAAAGCTCTTCTCAAGATACGATAAAACAAACGAAGAAATCGCAATGGAAATGGTTGAGATCATGTTCATCATAAATTGGTTTTCTGTGGTTAGATATGTCTTCAAGGATCGATCAACCATTAACAAAAAATGGGTTCACTTCCTTTGTAAATACTAAAGATCTAGATAAGGAAATTGCGTATGAGGAGAGGCACTTACAAAGAAATCCTTGAGCACCTACTGCAAGTACAAAACACACCAATGTGATGAGCAATATTCCTCGATCCACAAATTTTTTATACCAGCTCACTCAAGTTCAAATTGCGCACGAACACTTTAAAACTTGATTACAACATTAGGTCTGGTCCGCTGATAATTCAGATATTTGTAAACTCTGTAAAAATGGTATTGAGGATACCAATCATTTTATGTTTACTTGTGATTGACTTGCAAAAATCAGAGAGGAGGAATTTACCCCAATCTTAGAATGATCTGATGTTCATATTTCCCTACTTAAATTCTGGGATGGTTTTATTTGGAAATAATGAAGTTAAATACTGCCTGTGTTAGAAAAACATGTTGTAATTTGAAGTATCCTGGTAAATTTTTGATAGTAATTGTAAAAATTATATTATCGTGCATGGAAAAACAGGTGCTATTGAGATCCGTACATGTATAATCTCAAAGTTCAGGTAAAAAAAGTCACAGATTATGCCATCGTGTATAGCTTATTTATTTTGCTACATTTACTTTCATGTTCTGGTTGCCATAATGTATTCATGTGGGTATACGCGGAGGGAGATGAGTGATGCGGTACGTTGTGAGTGTGTTTTACAGCCACATTCTTCTGAGTGACATAATACCAATTGTTGTTTCATTAATAATATGTGTCTCATATTATTGATCGCACAAGATTTTCTGTTTTTGCAGTTGTCACTTTTGTTTGTTTTGTTTTTGGGTTTTTTTATGCTTGATTTATTGTGTATCTGTGTAAAA
Organism: Ophioderma brevispina; assembly: GCA_023653785.1. Lineage (NCBI taxonomy): Eukaryota > Metazoa > Echinodermata > Ophiuroidea > Amphilepidida > Ophiodermatidae > Ophioderma > Ophioderma brevispina. The sequence goes on along the minus strand of JAMKCH010039579.1, from coordinate 8,909 downwards.
AATAAAAAACTTAAAAAACTTTTTATTATTTTTGTATGTTGATGCACCATCGTGTAGATGGGTGCCACGTTTGTCAACAAGTGAATTCCAAAATAAAACTGAACTGAACTGAACTGAACTGAACGGCATCAACTTCGGGTCAGGTATGAGATGAGCACTTACAAAGAAATCCTGGAGCACCTCTTGAGGGCACCCAAGTACAAAAACACACCAATGAGGGAGCAATATCTCCTCGATTCCACAAATTTCTATACCAGCTCACGCAAAGGTTCAAATTGCGCACGAACACTTTACAACTGGGATACAAACTTAGGTCTTGGTACGCTGATAATTCAGATTTGTTAACTCTGTAAAAATGGTATTGAGGATACCAATCATTTTATGTTTACTTGTGATGCACTTGCAAAAATCAGAGAGGAGGCATTTACCAATCTAGAAATGATCTGATGTCTCATTAATTTCCCTAAATTCTGGGACTGGTTTTATTTGAAATAATGCAGTTAAATACTTCAATGTTGTTGAAAAACATGTTTGTAATTGACAGTCTCACTTGGTAAAAATTTTTGATAGTGAATTGTAAAAATTATATTATCGTGCCTGGAAACACAGGTGCTATTTGAGATCCGTCATGCTAATCTCAATGGCAGGCCAAAATTAGTCACAGATTCTGCCATGACTTGTATAGCTTATTTATTTGCCTACAGTTTACTTAGTGTTCTGTTGCCATAATGGATTCATGTGTGTGAGAGAGTGTGCGTGTGTGAGTGTGTTTTACAGCCAAATATCTTTTGCGCTTGTCACAATAATTAACAATATGTTGTTTCACTAATATATTGTGCTCATAATTATTGATTTCGCACAAGATTTTCTGGTTTGCAGTTGTCACATTGTGTTTTTTTTTGTTTTTTTATGCTTTATTTATTTGTTATCTGTTTAAATTGGCACAATTGTGTTTTTTTATTCTTTGACTGTGGATGCACCATCGGAGTAGATCGGTGCCACTGTTGTAAAAGGAATTCCAAATTAAAACTGAACTGACATGAACTGAGGAACGCATAACTTCGGGTCAGGGGGCAAGATCGGATATGCATCTTCGGAAAATTAGCAATGTATATACAATTGCCCAATAAAATGTCTGTACTAGATTCTATGGTGTCAAAGACTCATGATACGGGCATTTTTCTGTAATAACTTGCGAAAATGGTTTTACTGCAAAATGGTCAAACATGAATCGAATTTATACGTTAACTTCACGAAAAAATGCGATCAACTATGACAATCGGTCTTGGAAAGGAAATTGAGCAAAATGTGGGCGATATGAGACAGATCCTGTCAATACCGTCGGGTATACGTGTGTTGCAGTGAGCGCCGTATAGTCTCGAGTGCGTTTGTATACGTTCGTGCTCGGAACCCTAGCGAGTCAATGGCGTGGGTAGGACCCCATATACTATGGATGAGACTAATTTGAATAAATAACGTTTTCAGCAGTCTAGGGATTTTTGAAAAAATGGCGCGGAAAATGAATTTTCAAATGCAGTTTCTCCCAAATTTTCTACGAACTAAAAGTTCGCAGAAAAAAATCTTTAAATGATATGGTACAAATGAATGAATTCATCAAGCGGTGTATGGAGGAATCAATCAGGCATAATATTAATGCCGATTAGGGATTTTTTCCATTAGAGCTCCAAGGAGTCTGGCACAAAACATCCACAATCCCAACTTCTAAGATCGAAAAGCATGGGCGTCCCTTCCCCCCCCCCAGTCCCGCCGAGTAAATGCAAAACAACCAAAACACCACAGATATACTGTTCCGCCTTACGGCGCTGTGAAAGTCCAACATCAAGTGAAGATAGGTCTTTAACCATTGATAGTTTCAAAATATTTATATTGATCAAATATGAAACTCTCCATAAGATGGAGGGTAATCTGTTTCAACAATATTATGCATGCATTTTAAGTTCCCTAGAGATTTTTTACCTAGTGTGGTGTGTAATTTGAATACAAAATTTATAGTGTTGCTTTAAAAATTGCCATACCGCTAATTGCTTTTGATGGGAGCATAATTTTGGAAGATAGACAAGCAAAAACCAATTTCCTTCCCGCCTAATGAAATGGACATGTCGTATGGATGGTGGGAATGCCATTCCGGGTCACGTCCTGTGCAAAAAGAATTAGGGGAAAGCTTAAACGGGGGGTGTCGGTGGTCAACAATTTTAAAGCTCCATCATGTCTAATCTCAAGTATACGTTAGTCTAGCATGAAGGAATGAAACCGTCTATGACAAATGGCCGTTGGGTCCTCATTATAAAGATACCAGAGCAAACCTTTTATGGTGGAGGGGAAGGTCAAAATGGGCTGTACATTGTGACGATCTCCAAATGCTCAAATTATGTAAATAGGGCTAAATTGTTCTTTATACATTGATAAAAATGTATGGAATAGTGAACATAAAGGTTTAGGAACCCTGATACCAAAAACATTTTCAGTCGGTTCACAGTGAAATGAAATGACTAATGAGCTTAACCCTTGATAAAAAATACTGTTTTCACAAAATAGGCGCAATTGTGTTTTAATATACATTCAATCATCTAGCAGGATTGTAAAAATAAAATTATTGCACATCAAACAGTGGTTGAACAGCATATCCGATAACATGTTATTGTTTTGTTCATTGGTCTTACAATATAATACTTCGCATTCAGTGCATGATAGTATCGTCCCTGATGCTTCAAGCACGCTGTTATCTGCCTGTGTGAAAAAAGTCTGGTTGTGATGTAATATTTGAAAACTACTACAGGCCCATTTCATAATATCAAATACGGCGGTCCGGAAAGTGTGTGTCTGTGTCACAGACTGTGAAGATATATCCAAATAGTACTGCGCGAGAGATTAAGTTATCAGTCCGTCATAGCGATGTAAATGAAACTAACCTCAAATTATCTCCGGGGAAAACGCGAAAGGGTTCTATGGGAGATTTACCTTGCATCGAGGAGTCCGTACTAGTTTGTTGGAATCCGGTAGTGTATCGTAATTGGGTCTGAACCTATAGAAAAACTAGCGAGAAAATTGACCGTTTTTGTCAGGTACTTCGGATGCTCGTAAACACGGAAAAGTGAAAAAGCACGCAATCGCTACGGGCCGCCATCCCTTTTCCCACACCACAATGTATTATTCCCGTTTTGAGAATTTTCAAAACGCTGGTTTCCAATTTACGCCACGTTTTTTTCAATTGTAGAATAGAAACAGGATACGTACTTACCGGACCGCCGATCGTCGTATACGTAATTCTTGCCAAAGGTATTGAACAGTATTGTTCTCAAACAGGTTGGTTAAAAATATCATCTTGTTGAGCATGACCTATTTGAAACAGTTTCATTTCAAATTGCTTATCGGGAGGGGCACAGCACAGAGACGTCCCTGTTAAAGGTCAAGGGTGATATACTCTGTGAACAATTGATCAAGACAGGGTTGTTCTTATGGGCTACCATGTTAGAAAATTTTCCGTTAAATTTACGGAATTTCTGGCAGCAGAAGTTTCCAGATTGTTGGGGCGTAACACTTTACAGAATCTCCGCATATTTAACGGAACTTGACAGTAATTTTACAGAAAAGAAATTTGTTCATATCTTTTTTAAATATTAAAAAAAAAAAAAAAATTTATTGTTTTTATTTTTGGAGCTATTTTTTTTTTCTGTAATTAAAAATTACGGAAAGAAAACAAAAAAAAAAAAAAAGATCGGAATATTGCTGCCAGACATTTTTGAAATATTCCGTAAATTACAATTTTTTGTTTTTTGTGTTTTTGCGATTTTATTGTTCAAAAACAGATTTTCCGTAAAGATCGGAAAATTGTCTTCTTAATTACGGAAATTTCTAACAATATGTTAGATCTACAGCCCGCCTTTGTACCATAAACCAAGATTCAAGATTCAGTTTATTAAGCAAAACATATCGTACTTGACAGAGATGTATAACACAGTATATTATATAAACCTACATAGTAAAGTTCAATTGTACACTGAACTAACTAAGAGAATATAGGTGAGGGATATGATATGCTAGGACCAGTACTGGACAACCTGAAGCAGTGAAGTATCGGGCCTACCCATTCTGAGGGGGAAAATTCCCGTTTTGGGAGGAAATTGTTCCCTCTTGGGGGGGGGGGGGGGTCAAGAAGGCCATCTTTCCCGTCAGAGGGCTAAAAAACGGCTGATTTAGCATGATTTTTGACGATTTTTTTCGGCCAAAGTGCTCAAGGGTGGCAACCTGCTCCCCCTGACCCCTCCCCCCGCCTGTTTACGCCACTGCCTGTAGGGCTTAAATTAATTGCTGGCCTGTAATCCATACAAGTAACTTCGTGATACTAAATATTACAAAATTACACAAGAGGGGATGATATAAAATATTAATAGGTAAATATACCAAACAAAAACAAAAAAACAATTATCTAGGCTATACAAACACTAACCTATGCGATTCTATTTGTTTTGAGATTTAAACTATAGTTCTCCAGGTAGACAAGGATGTATTATTTATTAATATTTCCTGGAGATGGCCAGCAGCAGATTGTATGAAAAAAACCCAGTGCGCTTGGGCCGGAGTCGAACCGGCCGACGCTGCGTAATTACATGCACGACGCTCTAGTAACACTGAGCTATTAAGCAGGGTTTGAAGAAGAGCTATGGCAAGCCAAGCAGTCATAAATGTGAGTTTTGCGATGCCGTATGTCGAGTTTTGCGACCACGTGTGTCGACGTTTTGTTGTGCGTCGAGTTTGGCGACCCCGTGTGTCGAGTTTTGTATGTGGTCGAGTTTTGCGACGACGTTGTATGAGTTTTGCGACGCCGTGTACAGTATGTTGAAGTTTTGCGACCCGTGTGTCGAGTTTGTTATGTGGTCGAGTTTTGCGAAGCCGTGTATCGAGTTTTGCGAAGCCGTATGTCGAGTTTTGCGACCACGTGTGTCGAGTTTTGTATGTGGTCGAGTTTTGCGAAGCCGTGTATCGAGTTTTTCGACGCCGTATGTCGAGTTTTGCGAACGCCTCTTCGGGTGTCGAGTTTTGTATGTGGTCGAGTTTTGGACGGCATGTGGTCGAGTTTTGGACGGTATGTGGGCCTAGTTTTTGCCGGTATGTGGCCGAGTTTGGGACGGTTTTTTGGTGGCCGAGATTTGGACGGTGTGTGGCCGATTTTTGGACGGTATGGGCCCAGTTTAAGGTATGTGGCCGAGTTTTTCCGGTATGTGGCCGGTGTGGACGGTATGTGGCCGATTTTGGACGTTATGTGGCCGAGATTTGGACGGTGTGTGGCCGATTTTTCCGGTATGTGGCAGCAGAGTTTCGGTATGTGAAGGTTGGACGGTTATGTGGAAGAGTTTTCCGGTATGTGGCACGGTTTTGGACGGTAGTGGCTGAGTTTTGGGTGTTTTAGAGTTTTGTGTTTCCACATAAATTATTGGTAAGTATTATATGTGATGATCTTAGGTTGATTTATTTGTGAATATGATTATAATAGTATTTTATCCCAGTTATGCATCCCATCGTTTCAAACATTATGACTTTTTTACAAAATAACGTATTATGGTAAGTCTTTCGCAAAAAAACTCTATTTTTCTTTTATTTCATAATGGTTTTCTTTACCAAATGCAACAATTAGAATTTTGGACAGTAATAATTTAATATGAATAAAAAATAGATAATTAATTAATCTTGGCCCACATATTAGTCTTCAACCCTAAAATGGTCACTATACATGTTATGGTGACAATTTGTACTCAATGCATAATGCAAATGCGTAACATGTCGTTTTAGACACTTGATTTTTTTAAACCAGTCTTTTTTGCCGGTTCCCACGATGGGCAATTCTCTATAGTTATTCATATTCTCATTGTGAGAATAGTCGGACTCTTTTCCTTTTTGCTATACTACTTCTCACCTTAGTATAAAGATCCAGAAAAATAGATTTTGATAGATAAGAGTAGTACGATGTTAAAATGGTGACTAGCCAGTAACTTTAACCCTCGTCTTTCTAAGGTATTTTCGTAAACACGTATTCCTAGGGGGGGGGGTTACACCCCCCTCATGAACTTGGAATGTTTTTTTTTTTTTTTTTAGACGCCCAAAGTATGATTGTTTGGTACTATGGTATAGGGTAGGGTCTCCTTTATCCATTGATACCAAAATCATGAAATCGGCCTATGTATGACGTCACAATGATGTTTTTACGCATCGCGGACCTAAAAATACGGATTTTCAGCGACCATTGGGAAAATTGATTTTTTCGCTAAAAAAAGTTCAAAATATCGGAATTTAACCGGGTTTTTTGCTTATAAAGAAGGGAAATGATGATTTACACATGCCCTGCAAGTTTCAACACCATAACATGAAGATATTTGTCAAAATGGCGACTTAAAAATTTCCGAGGTTACAACCACCCCCCTACCTCCGGACTTTGACGGCTCAGCCTACCCTTAGGGGTGTTAGGGGTACCCCCAAAATTTTTTTCGCCAAAATGACGGCAAAGGATGTAATTGAAATTACCAAGGTGCTCATGTCGCTTTACTTTGCGTTTTGGGGCTACCGGAAAAAATCCGTTAGGGGTGGTGGTAACCACCCCCCCCCCCTTAGGAAGACGAGGGTTAAGTACATGACTTTTATGAAATAGAGCCTCCCTGGGTCGCCACTTTCATTTTCCTTTATCTATATTATGTTTTTATTTTATCTCTTCCCTCTTTTTTGTTTTCTTTTTCTTTTTTCCTCCCCTTTCCCTCCCTCTCCATCTCTTTCCCTTTTTCACCTCTCCTTTTTCGCGCTCCTTTCTTTCCCTTCATTTCTTTATCTTTCCCTTTTTTTACTTTTCACCCATCGTTTTTGGCATGAAATTATATAATATTGGTACTTTGCGAGATAAATCTGTGTAGCTCCCATCTTAAGTTTTATTACAAAGTTGATAAATCTGTGTAGCTCCCATCTTAAGTTTTATTACAATTAATTTATTGTCTATAATCATTTAAAAAATCAACATATTAGATTATCAACATCCTCAATAATGACAAATAATTCAATGTGGAAACAAGCTCTAAAAACGCAAAACTCGGCCACATACCGTCCAAAACTCGGCCACATACCGTCCAAAACTCGGCCACATACCGGAAAACTCGGCTACATACCGTCCAAAACTCGGCCACATACCGGAAAACTCGGCCACATACCGTCCAAAACTCGGCCACATACCGGAAAACTCGGCCACATACCGTCCAAAACTCGGCCACATACCGGAAAACTCGGCCACATACCGTCCAAAACTCGGCCACACGGCGTCGCAAAACTCGACCACACGGCGTCGCAAAACTCGACCACATACAAAACTCGAAACACGGGGTCGCAAAACTCGACATACGGCGTCGCAAAACTCGATACACGGCGTCGCAAAACTCGACCACATACAAAACTCGACACACGGGGTCGCAAAACTCGGCATAGCGTCGCAAACTCGCATTTATGACTACTGTGGCTTGTCATAGAAGAGCGATAGATATCATCTATAGGTGTTAGTTTCGAAAGGTGTCCTTCGCTTTCCTAGCAGATAGCATCAGAACTGTATATTTTAACATATACGATTATATTTGTTTTGAGATTTAAAAATGTTCTTAGTATGCATTTGGATTGTGTGGTATCATGTCTAGGATGGATTGTAGGTATAATGGACTCATATTTATTGTATTTAGGAAGACTGCGGCATGTTAACAATTGAATTTTGGTGTCTGCAATGCTAATGGAGGGGTGTGTTCAGTGATTTTCAATACACCATCCTCGGTGTTGGTGGGTTATATCCCACTAACATAGATTCATTCTGGGCTCCTAGAGTGTGGCATACATGTAGCTGATATTTAAGTATTTGCTTTTGGTCCTCGATTGAATATGTTTCATAAACTTATCCTGATCTTACGTAGGATTTGTCCCTTTTCTTGGACAAGTACTTCCCGTCTTTTGTTTTCTTGTTTGTTAACAGGACAGCGGCGCGGCGTGAATGGTCTTCAGCAGCCGATAGACGCCGCCCCAAACTCAACTCATTGCCGTTCATGTTCAGGGCCAGGGTGGAAGGTCGGATTATTTGGCATCTCTGCGTACGGCAGGTGGAAGGTCGGATTATTTGGCATCCTTCGGAAAGTTGTTGTTGTTGGATTTTAATGGCGCCTGCAGCTACTTAGGCTATTTGCGCCAAAAACAAAAACTTATTTTTATAGACAAATATACGGACAAAGCAAAAGAATCATATTGCAAGATGTAATACACAAGTTGCAGCTATTCATTATAAAGTTAGTACAAGAAGTACGCAATGACACCTATACTACAATATATATTTAATTTGAAACACGGTTACGATACTAAAGTTGTTGTTGTTGTTGTTGGATTTTAATGGCGCCTGCAGCTACTTAGGCTATTTGCGCCAAAAACAAAAACTTATTTTTATAGACAAATATACGGACAAAGGAAAAGAACCATAATGCAAGATGTAATACACAAGTTGCAGCTATTCATTATAAAGTTAGTACAAGAAGTGCGCAATGACACCTATACTACAATATATATTTAATTTGATACACGGTGCATATCAGGATCAACATACGAAGCTTTAAGGCTCATAAAAAATAATAACAATAATCAGGACTAATGAAAAAGAGACTGTCTAGCGGCGTGCCAAACCTGGTAATCCATAAACCTACAATAAAACCCTACCGAAAAAACCAGCACCTGACTGGGCGTGCTGTATGTCCACACTTTAAGGGCCCGGACCCCGCATCCTTCGGAAAATTAGCACTCTATAAATGCCCAGTAAACGTGTATATAGATTATATGGTGTTAAAGGCTCATGACCTGGTCATTTTTCTGTCATAACTGTGCGAAAACGG
>JAMKCH010039578.1:0-20220 GCA_023653785.1 Ophioderma brevispina | reverse complement strand
TTTCCGCTCCCCGCACTCGCTTGCCCTTGGGGCTAAAGTGAGTTGGGAAATGGTGGGCTGGCTGCATTAGGTAACAGCAGTTGATGACTCATGTCTTCCTGTTCCTTATGCTGTGCGGGTTTTCTTCCTCGCAGAGTACGGTACCGTCGCGGGCCTGAGGATTTTGTTGGCTCTTTCCTCCTTCCGCCTCCTCATCGCCCTTCACCGCGATGCCCCTTCCTCTCGGCCCGTCACGGACCCAGAGGGTGCGATTGGGTCGAATGGCTCGAGCTGCTCTGTAGCCTGTAGACCCTCATACCTTGGGGAGTAAACCCCTCCGTTTATGCGCCGTGTGTGTTGTGCACGATGGGTGCTGGTTTTCGTGTGACATCTCCTCATGTACGTCGCTTATCTTGGTCAGGCTTTTTTGCAGGAGCCAACTCTAGCACTCTTTCAGGGGGCTCAGCAAATTATCTCTTAGTACGTGGTGCGCTTAGGTTTCATGCTATTTGTAGTGGCATGTGACATTTTGCGCTGCTCTTACTTCTTCTGAATTTCTTGCAATTCATATTCATACGCTGTCGATCACTCATCCAGGTTGACGTTTTGCATCCCTGCACCGCCTCCTATACCTGTGCTAATCTGGCGAGGTTAAATGCAATTTGTTTACAATCAACATCGGATGGAAGGACACAATTCCTGTATGAGTCTGTAAGAACAGGGGGTTCTAATGACTCTTAAGGAATGCTTTCTTACCTTCTCCGATGTTGCTTCCCCTGCCCGCCGCCCCCGCAGGATGTTTATCGCCTTTGTCGAGGTAGACGAAAAGAGGAAAGGATTGTGGGTAGGACTTCACTTGTGGGGTGCGTCATACAGGGTGATCGCAATGACTTATATATATGTGGGAATATATATTTTATGGGAGGTTCAGCATCTGCCTAAAGACAAATGCAATTTGTTACAACATCACAGCAGAGAAGGTAAGCAAGCATTCCCTTTAGAGTCATTAGAACACCACTGTTCTTACATGTTTTAGCCCTGCCCTCTGCCTTGTGTCTATCGTGTCATAATCACACAGGGTGACCAGCACTATTTTTAGCGTAAAACAAACTCGGGCTGTGCCCGTTGTTCTACTTCAAAATGAAATGCTGTCACCCTGGATAGGCACGATAGACACACGGTCAGAGCCTAACAACAATACCTTTAATCTCTAAATTATGTATAGTCTCAGATTTTCCCAGGGCTCTGAACCATGGCGCGATTTAGTACTGGCCCGCTGGCCCGCTGCCAGTGAAAATCATGTCGGGCCAGTAAGACTTCAACGGAGCTCTGGCCCGTTGGGCCAGTTGATTTTTCAAAATTAGGTTTGGTAACGTCTTGGCACTAAATTCCAGTTTTACCTAAATGTGATATCCTCAACTGCTTCATCATGTTATTTAATATTTTCATTTCAGGATATGCTTTCGCTTTTTCACTTAATTCAGTGCTGCTTCCACTGGCACATCTTTCTCTACAAGACGGGTGATCCCTCTGTCAATCATAGCGTTTATGTTTTCATAGTCCTGAGCGATTGTCCAGAGGTCCCAAGCCTACGTGCGTGAGTGTTGTTCACGAAAAGTATGATTTCACCTTACGACCATAATTTCTTAACAGCGCACTTCACGCTTCTTCGCGGCATTTTAACTGCAGAGTTCAGCAGAATGAAGGCTTTTCCTAACCTAAGTGTATGTTTTTGTATAACCTGAGGAATAATTTTGTCCCACATTTATTTATCCAATTAAAATTTTGTACTGTGACAAACTACAAATGTAATGTGATGGTAAAAATTAGTGTTAAAGTAAATGCAAAAAAGTTAGACAAAATAAACACAGATACTGAGGCCCGATGTAGGAGGTGTTTCTGGAGCGCTGACCTGAAAAGGTGGTTCGGGTATGTGCGGCCGTTGAGAACTCCAGTTCGCCCTATTTTTTGCAGTACTTTAGACTCCCCTATGCCACAAAACTCACAGATTTTAGCTCCATGGGGAAATTTTGCCAGTTCCTCATCTCCACGACTTCTAATTTGATCTAAAATACAGTTCCCAAGTTCATATATTGAAAAAAAATCAGTGCCGAAAGACCCAATTTTTTCCAAAAATAGTTCTCAACCCCAAGTTTGGCGCTTGCGCCGCACACTCCAACCCTAAGTGATTGCTCTCAGGATTGAGGGCTCAAATATAGGCTATTGTATTTTTGACGTTTAGGCCAATTATCAAAAGTTTGGCATAAGCAAGAAATTCATGATCATACCATGGAAAATGGTTGGGCTTGATTTCAACCGCAGGTGCCCAGTAGGTTATTCCTAGTTCACTGGCCCGAGGGCCAGTAGAGAAAAACAATTAAATCCACCCCTGCTCGAATCATAGACAAATGACCACTTCTGTATAGTAACTGTGATCATCAATGAAAAACCTGTTGCATAATATCATGAATATTAATTCTCAAGTGAGATTTTGTAGTATGAATGATGTTATATCGTTGTGTGGTTGTATTAGAACTCAGACCCCTTCCAATTTGGGTTTTTTTCATTGTTTTTAGCTTGTTAGGGCAATTTAGAGGAAAGCATGAATACTCATGAAAAATGAGTCTTATGTACATGCAATTATCGCAAAATGACAATTCAGCAGCCTAGTTGCAACTATTGAGGGCGTGTCTTCTCTGTTATCTGCCAGCAGGGGGGGGGCCGGGACCAAGGATGCGTCGTTTTGCCGTTAACATAGGTTAGCAGTAATCCTGAAAACTTGACAAATATTCTAAAGTCGAAAATATGTTATTATCAATATTTTCCACTCAAAATCCGTGCGATGAAGAATCATAACAGTGTAAGTATTTTTTTTGATATGATCTAACGGTAAAAACGGGATTCCATTTTGACCGAGGCTTGTTTGACCTCTGTGCAAATCGCGGGGTCACCGCATTTATAATGCGGACCATGTACCAGGCCCGGTCCCAGGTTAGCATATGCACCACCGTGGATTATGATTCGTTGACCTGCATGTAGCAATCCGCTCATGTCCGGTCTTTAAAAAACGATTTAGATGATAGTTTTGCAGCACAAGTATGCACCACCGACTAAAAGCAGGCAATTTGATTGTCACAGATCCGTACGGGAATTCCACTCGCCACTACTGATCTATTTATAAACGCGTAGAGTGATTCAAATTCTGGTCATGTTCAGGATCGTCCAAGGATCGTCGGCAGTTGTGCACTATGCATGAAGCTTGGCCGCCACCGCATGCTGCCAGGGCCTTACATTCTACATTCTGGGACCTACTGTTTTAGAGTAGAAATGTGACAGGTTCATCACGTAACAAACTTGGCTTCAGTCACATTGGGCCACTTCAGTTCAAAATTATATTTGTTGTAGTTAAGTTGTGCTTACTCTTAAAACAGGCCACTTGACAAGTTTTATTATATATATCTCTTTTTGTCGGCACCCTCCGCTCCCTCTCCCCACCGTTTTATCTTTGCTTTCAAATCCTTTGCCCGCCTCCCCCCTTCTCTTCTTGCCCCCTACCATCCCTCTCCATCACCAATACTTCTAAATGCTGTACCACCTTTGCTTCTCTACCACCGCTTGCGTAGCGGTGGGTACATTGTGCTCCTGTGATTATCTTCATCAAACACCAAGGTTGTAAGCTGCTGCTCCAAAACTACAAAGGCCTAGAGCCCCACTTGGCACAATGATAGCCCATGGGCCCCTCTAGTGCCTTTCAGAGGTCAAAGGTCACAAGCTACATAGGCCAATATGTGAAAACCTATTATGGCATCTAGCTCTAACTACAATTGTGCTAAAGCCCCAACTTGGCACAATGACAGCCCCTGACCCCCTCTAGGGCCTCTGACCAATCTCGACTCCAGAGGTCAAAGGTCATGGACTACATAGGCCAATACGTGAATTATCAAGCACAAAGTTGTAAGGGGCTAGCTCCAAAACTACAAAGGCCTAGAGCCCTCACTTGGCACAATGATAGCGCATCGCCCCCTCTAGTGCCTTTGGGCAACCTCGACCCCAGAGGTCAAAGGTCACAAGCTACATAGGCCAATATGCAAAAACCTATTATGGCATCTAGCTCCGTAACTACAATTGTCCTAAAGCCCCAACTAGGCACAATGATAGCCCCTGAGCCCCTCTAGTGCCTCTGACCAATCTCGACCCCAGAGTTCAAAGGTCACAGGCTACGTAGGACAATATGTGAAAACATAATATGGCACATACCTCCGTAACTGCAATGGCCCTAAAGCCCCCAATTGGCACAATGATAGCCCATGCACGATTCCCTGTAGTGCCTTTGACCAATCTCGACCCTAGAAGTCAAAGGTCATGCCCACCACAAACAAGCGGGTAAGCTGTATTTGCGTGCAAATATAGAGCCGTCTAGTTCTTATTCTGCTCGACCTGTATCACAGTAGGGGATACACATAAGCTGGCATGTTCTATGAGGGTTATAAATACTGTAAAGTAGGGTAAATCAGGCGCGGATCTAGGGAGGGGGCGGAGGTGGCGTGCGCCTCCCGGTAATTCTGCAAAATCTTGCAAAATCAGCCCATTTTGGACAAGTTTCAGTCTTTAGCCCCCTGGTAATTTTGACGTTTTTCAAATCCTGGATCCGCCCCTGTAAATACTCACAACGTGACCTTTGCCTGAATACTATTCCTCATTGTCTGTGTCTGTTGCAGTCAAGTCTGCAATGCCTAGCTTTAATAGTTCATCCCGTGTCTAGAAATGTTTGATTCCCAAGTATCCATTCAGTCGGTGTACCATACTGAATGGGATTTCTATGAAGAAAATGACCTCTGGCAAGAAAGCAATCAAGTGCCTCATATGAACTCAAGTGACCTCATGTGACCTTTGGCCTCATTCACAACCCGTGACGGCAGATGGCACTAGCGGTCCGAGGACTGTATTTTTTTTTATTGTCCATGCACAAAGTTTTAAAATTTTATTCAGATTTTCACACTCGCATGAATCTGCACACTACAGTCACCTCTCTTGAGGTGACTGGAGACCGTGGGCCCACAATCTCACCGAGGGGAGATATTTTTACACCATTTCACAAATATAGAGCAGTCAATATTTGTTTTGTATAAGGCCAAGAATAAAACAAATTTGTCTCAGAAGACGGCATGCATTTTGATATAAAATTGGATCGATTAAGCCCAAATTAATTGGTCGAGCTATGAGTTGCAAAAATATTGGGCGAGACGCAGTCGAGCCCAATATTTTAAAACTCATAGCGAGACCAATTAATTATTGGGCGTAAATCATCCAATTTTGTCATTATCATGTTTTGGATCCAATATTTTCACACACTTGGATTCCTCGAAACATGATAATGTTTAAAATTGGTCTTCTAGCGCATTATTGTTTTAGGTTTTTACTCGAATTTTTTTTTTTTAATTTTAAGAAAAAAAATGAAAATTCAGCCTTGATGAAAATGAAAAAAAAATTGTAAAAAGTGGGCCAGAAATGCAATAAAAACACCAAAAAAAACCCTGTATTTCGCATTAGCATTTTCCAAAAACAAACAAAAAAAAACACATTTGCACTTCACATTTCTTCTGAGACAAACTTGTTTTTTTTGGCTAACAAATATAAAAATATTTCTGTCAATTGATATTCTTTGGTAAAAACTTGCCAAGGAACACTTGGTGAGTTTTGTGGCAAAGTAGGGGTCTTAATAAAGAACCGAAATATATAGTTGAACAGGGGGTCTAAAGAATTGCAGAAGAGGTGCGAACTGGGGGTCTTGACCGCTGCACATACCTGTACCACCATTTTAGGTCAGTCTGTTATTTTCAATAGCACCAAACCATAGAGTAAATAAGCACTTAAAGGTTGACTCAGAGATTTCCTGAGGAGGGCGCCCTCATTTTCCAAAAAAAAATTGTGTTTTTTGAATGTACATAATGCTTGTCCATATACTAATCACTGTGTGAAATTGCTAAGCTTAAATCGAATTCCTTCATATAAAAAATCACAACTTTGTTATAAAATTCCAGATCCGCAATTTTTTGTTATACACAGTATCCTATGGGACGTAATACTACACATAAATGTTTACTGCATCAAAACGAAGAATCCGATTCATCTCAAATTTCAGAATTGTGCATTTTAGGTTACTATCTTTAGTTCTATACTCTGAGTAATAATTGTTTGAACTGATTCGAACAATTTGCTGCATGTGTGCGTAAAGGTCGCACTGCTGTAACAGCGCGTAAACACAAGGATTGAAATAGACACGCGATACGCCCGTGTACAGGTCGCACAAGCTGGTACTGCGTACGCTTAGTTCAAACAATTATTACGGCGACTATAGTTGACTATTTTTCATTATTACACACAAAAAAATAATATTTTGAAATCTCTGCATCAGACTTTAACCCCATAACCACTTTACCACCTATGATACAGTCTCTCTGATTGGTTCATTACAGGGGATAACTACGGTAACCAATCAAAATAATGCTGCTTTGTGTATACCATACTACCATTCTAATATTATCTCTGATTTGCTCATTGCATGATATTAACTTCCAAGTAACCAATCAAAAGTAGTTAGATGCCGATAGATCAGCAGGTAGTGCCCAAGGTGTTAAAGCATGGGAGTTTCTGTAACCTGACCCTTCTGACACACTTTCTTGGACACACTTATGAATTCGGAAACCCTTCACAGAATAAAGCACGGGTATCGACTTGGCATCGACTTTCATTAGTTTAATTGTGCATTTGAGATGATGGTTATTATAAAGACCCCCAAAAAAGTAATGCAGCATGTCTAAATACCCCCATAAGTTACAAACCATTGGTCTATGCACAAAAACATAAAATGATATCAATAGTCTGTTTTGTTCTGCAAATTTTGACACCTGGCCAACACAATGTCCATTTTACGAAAATATGTCACATTTTCAAAGTTGCAACTGAAGACATTACAAGGTTACAATACACAACCATGCAGTATGTGACACACACACACGTCACGAGAAGAATGCGGTCTTTCACTGAATGGCAATCAATATGGCTATACCTTTTATTGCAACTTTTAAAAAGGGAGAGATTTTCTTATAATGGGTATTGTGTTGGCAATATTGATCACAATGGGACAAGAAGGGTATCAAAATTTACGGAAGAAAACGAACTATTGATATAATTTTATGTTTTCGTGCAAAGACCAATGGTTTGTAACCTATGGGGTATTTAGACATGCTCCGTACGGGAATTCCCACTCGCCACTCACTGATCTATTTATAAACGCGTAGAGTGACTTCAAATTCCGGTCACTGTTCAGGCTCGTCCAATGACTCGTTCGGCAGTTTTGCACTATGAATGAAGCTTGGCCGCCACCGCCTGCCTGCCAGGGCCTTTACATTCTACATTCTGGGACCTACTGTTTTAGTGTAGAAATGTGACAGGTCATCACGTAACAAACTTGGCTTCAGTCACATTGGGCCACTCAGTTTCAAAATTATATTTGTTGTAGCTTAAGTTGTGCTACTCTTAAGACATGCCAACTTGACAAGTGTTTATACCCGCTTGCGTAGCGGTGGGTATTTTGTGCTCCTTGTGATTCTTCTTCATCAAACACCAAGGTTGTAAGCTGCTAGCTCCAAAACTACAAAGGCCCTAGAGCCCCACTTGGCACAATGATAGCCCATGGGCCCCTCTAGTGCCTTTCAGAGGTCAAAGGTCACAAGCTACATAGGCCAATATGTGAAAACCTATTATGGCATCTAGCTCTAACTACAATTGTGCTAAAGCCCCAACTTGGCACAATGACAGCCCCTGACCCCCTCTAGGGCCTCTGACCAATCTCGACTCCAGAGGTCAAAGGTCATGGACTACATAGGCCAATACGTGAATTATCAAGCACAAAGTTGTAAGGGGCTAGCTCCAAAACTACAAAGGCCCTAGAGCCCTCACTTGGCACAATGATAGCGCATCGCCCCCTCTAGTGCCTTTGGGCAACCTCGACCCCAGAGGTCAAAGGTCACAAGCTACATAGGCCAATATGCAAAAACCTATTATGGCATCTAGCTCCGTAACTACAATTGTCCTAAAGCCCCAACTAGGCACAATGATAGCCCCTGAGCCCCTCTAGTGCCTCTGACCAATCTCGACCCCAGAGTTCAAAGGTCACAGGCTACGTAGGACAATATGTGAAAACATAATATGGCACATACCTCCGTAACTGCAATGGCCCTAAAGCCCCCAATTGGCACAATGATAGCCCATGCACGATTCCCTGTAGTGCCTTTGACCAATCTCGACCCTAGAAGTCAAAGGTCATGCCCACCACAAACAAGCGGGTAAGCTGTATTTGCGTGCAAATATAGAGCCGTCTAGTTCTTATTCTGCTCGACCTGTATCACAGTAGGGGATACACATAAGCTGGCATGTTCTATGAGGGTTATAAATACTGTAAAGTAGGGTAAATCAGGCGCGGATCTAGGGAGGGGGCGGAGGTGGCGTGCGCCTCCCGGTAATTCTGCAAAATCTTGCAAAATCAGCCCATTTTGGACAAGTTTCAGTCTTTAGCCCCCTGGTAATTTTGACGTTTTTCAAATCCTGGATCCGCCCCTGTAAATACTCACAACGTGACCTTTGCCTGAATACTATTCCTCATTGTCTGTGTCTGTTGCAGTCAAGTCTGCAATGCCTAGCTTTAATAGTTCATCCCGTGTCTAGAAATGTTTGATTCCCAAGTATCCATTCAGTCGGTGTACCATACTGAATGGGATTTCTATGAAGAAAATGACCTCTGGCAAGAAAGCAATCAAGTGCCTCATATGAACTCAAGTGACCTCATGTGACCTTTGGCCTCATTCACAACCCGTGACGGCAGATGGCACTAGCGGTCCGAGGACTGTATTTTTTTTATTGTCCATGCACAAAGTTTTAAAATTTTATTCAGATTTTCACACTCGCATGAATCTGCACACTACAGTCACCTCTCTTGAGGTGACTGGAGACCGTGGGCCCACAATCTCACCGAGGGGAGATATTTTTACACCATTTCACAAATATAGAGCAGTCAATATTTGTTTTGTATAAGGCCAAGAATAAAACAAATTTGTCTCAGAAGACGGCATGCATTTTGATATAAAATTGGATCGATTAAGCCCAAATTAATTGGTCGAGCTATGAGTTGCAAAAATATTGGGCGAGACGCAGTCGAGCCCAATATTTTAAAACTCATAGCGAGACCAATTAATTATTGGGCGTAAATCATCCAATTTTGTCATTATCATGTTTTGGATCCAATATTTTCACACACTTGGATTCCTCGAAACATGATAATGTTTAAAATTGGTCTTCTAGCGCATTATTGTTTTAGGTTTTTACTCGAATTTTTTTTTTTTAATTTTAAGAAAAAAAATGAAAATTCAGCCTTGATGAAAATGAAAAAAAAATTGTAAAAAGTGGGCCAGAAATGCAATAAAAACACCAAAAAAAACCCTGTATTTCGCATTAGCATTTTCCAAAAACAAACAAAAAAAAACACATTTGCACTTCACATTTCTTCTGAGACAAACTTGTTTTTTTTGGCTAACAAATATAAAAATATTTCTGTCAATTGATATTCTTTGGTAAAAACTTGCCAAGGAACACTTGGTGAGTTTTGTGGCAAAGTAGGGGTCTTAATAAAGAACCGAAATATATAGTTGAACAGGGGGTCTAAAGAATTGCAGAAGAGGTGCGAACTGGGGGTCTTGACCGCTGCACATACCTGTACCACCATTTTAGGTCAGTCTGTTATTTTCAATAGCACCAAACCATAGAGTAAATAAGCACTTAAAGGTTGACTCAGAGATTTCCTGAGGAGGGCGCCCTCATTTTCCAAAAAAAAATTGTGTTTTTTGAATGTACATAATGCTTGTCCATATACTAATCACTGTGTGAAATTGCTAAGCTTAAATCGAATTCCTTCATATAAAAAATCACAACTTTGTTATAAAATTCCAGATCCGCAATTTTTTGTTATACACAGTATCCTATGGGACGTAATACTACACATAAATGTTTACTGCATCAAAACGAAGAATCCGATTCATCTCAAATTTCAGAATTGTGCATTTTAGGTTACTATCTTTAGTTCTATACTCTGAGTAATAATTGTTTGAACTGATTCGAACAATTTGCTGCATGTGTGCGTAAAGGTCGCACTGCTGTAACAGCGCGTAAACACAAGGATTGAAATAGACACGCGATACGCCCGTGTACAGGTCGCACAAGCTGGTACTGCGTACGCTTAGTTCAAACAATTATTACGGCGACTATAGTTGACTATTTTTCATTATTACACACAAAAAAATAATATTTTGAAATCTCTGCATCAGACTTTAACCCCATAACCACTTTACCACCTATGATACAGTCTCTCTGATTGGTTCATTACAGGGGATAACTACGGTAACCAATCAAAATAATGCTGCTTTGTGTATACCATACTACCATTCTAATATTATCTCTGATTTGCTCATTGCATGATATTAACTTCCAAGTAACCAATCAAAAGTAGTTAGATGCCGATAGATCAGCAGTGGTAGTGCCAAGGTGTTAAAGCATGGGAGTTTCTGTAACCTGACCCTTCTGACACACTTTCTTGGACACACTTATGAATTCGGAAAAACCTTACAGATAAAGCACGGTATACGGAATTTCTTGGCATCGACTTTCATTAGTTTAATTGTGCATTTGAGATGATGGTTATTATAAGACCCCCAAAAAAGTAATGGCAGGCATGTCCTAAATACCCCCAGTAAGTTACAACCATGGTCTATGACACAAAAATAAAATGATATCAATAGTCTGTTTTGTTCTGCAAATTTTGACACCTGGCAACCACAACTGTCAATTTTACGACAATATGTCACATTTTCAAATTGCAACTGGAGACCCTTACAAGGTGACAATACACAACCATGCAGTTGTGAACACACACCACGTCCCGAGAAGAATGCGGTTTCACTGAATGGCAATCATTATGGCTATACCTTTTATGGCAAATTTGTAAAAAAGGGAGCGATGTTCTTTAATGGGTATTGTGTGGCATATGATCACAATGGGACAAGAAGGGTATCAAAATTTACGTAAGAAAACGAACTATTGATATAATTTTATGTTTTCGTGCAAAGACCAATGGTTTGTAACCTATGGGGTATTTAGAAATGTGAGTTATTTTTTGGGGGTTTTATGTTTGCTGTTGGGCAGGGATGTCGCCAAGCACAGTATAATTGTAAACTTGACTCAAGCTGAGGTCAATCAGTTTCCAAAGGCATTTTGCAGTTCCTTAGTCAATAAAAATAAACATGCATAGGTTCCTGACAGGGACCCCTGGAAGCACCGGTACTCAAGACCCAATCACCCCTTGTCATTCGGTAAGTATGAAGTCCACCTCAGACTCTACCACAACAGACACAGAAATCTGGATGCTACACAGATAACATTAGACATTTGTGTGTGGTCACTGCCAGGCGGAATTGGTGGACATTAGTGAATTTTTGGGACACAGACTTCAGCGTAAGTACTTGATTTGTTTGGTTGATAACAGCAAATTACATTACTCACAGAGTAGTTTACATTATCACTATTTAAGACTTAGTATTCACCACATTTGTTCGGTCTGTGCTGTGTAATTGAAGCAAAGGTGTGTGGGTGTACACATTTTGCCAATATTACTGGAGAGAAGTCCTGGGGGGTCTCTTAAAATTATAAGTGCTATGCATCTTTGATAGTAAAAATGATGAAGAAATGGTCAAATTTTGGGTATTGCCATTTTTGGTGGAAGAAGGTTGTATTTTGGAGTAAAAATGCCATTTAGTTCGTTTCCCACCCTCAGCAGTTCAAAACCTTTGATAGAGTTGAGGTAAAACAGTGATTTTCAGATTTGTCTATGGCCATAAATAGAATGGAAGGTGCTGGGATAGAAAATGGCCCCCAATTTTCCAAAAAATTGAGATTTTTGCGCAGTTGCATTGGTGGCTAGTAAACTATAGCCGTGAATGGAAAGCTCACATGTCATGGTATCGCAAAGGAAGGAATTTTGTTAATTGGGATAATTAATATCAGAAATCCGATAATAATTAAACAGCTCCTGGAAACGCTTCCAATATGAAATAGCCGGGGAAATAGTGCCACGTACGTGTCTACACTCATCTATTAGCTAAGTTGTTCCATTGGTTCAGGCAAGGGATCCCAATTCTAATCGCTGCTATTATGAAAAATTACACACTTTGAGCATTACCATTCGCACTGTGCAAAAATCACAAATTTTGGAAATTGGGGGCGCTCTTCAAAAATGTGCTGTTATTGCTTTAACCTTGGGTAGGGTGATGCAAGGTACCAGGGCATTTGACGTCAAGGTCATAGGAGCCAGTGAGGTCCAAATTTGTATATTTCATATGCAGGAGTCATGATTTCTCTTAAAACTAAGATCTGGAATTCTTTAAGTGGGGGGGGGGGGTGGGACATACCGTAATTTATGCCCATAAAATTACTACTTACTTGTTTTATGTAAATTTGTAAAGATTTATGAACTGTATATTTTCTTGTTCTTTTTAATCCAATGCATAGACAAGTTAACCCAAGGCAGTTACAGATGTGAGTTGTGCAAAACTTCCTTCTCCACTCAGAACTTAACTATAGAACACTATTTACATGAACACAAGGTTGACATTACTTCACACTGCAGCAAACTACCTGATGAAAATAAAGCAGAGGTAACAGAAGTAATACATGTGAGCTTGACCTCTCCCTCTGTGGAAAAAGATGAATCAAATCAAGATGTAACATGTGAAAGGACAGAGCAAGGGGAAATAGACGATCCAGGTACCAACGAAAGAGTTGTGGACATTCCTGTAGCGGAGGATCAACCCAATATTCAAAGCTTGCAGATTCAACGTGAAGAAGATGGTGTTGATGAAAAGTCTGAGGCGGTGCAGATGTTGAAATTTAGATTGCACAGAGAAGATGTAATGGGTTCCAAGTTCAAGTATGGTAGGTATGTGTACTGCTGCATACAATGCAACTATAATGCATATTCCCTGCCTTCTCTCATCTCCCACTCAAACAAGAATCATCCGGATATGTTTAGTGTGGATGGACAAGAGGGCATTGATGACAATGAATATGGGTCGGTTCTGACGGTGAGTCAGTATTATGCCATGAATGCCAAAAAGAAAGAAGCTGAGCAAACATTGAGTAAGCTCAAGAGAAGGAGAAAAAGACACAAGCAAGATCAATGCAGAATTTATACTTGCCATACTTGTCAGAAAGTGTTCCAGAGGGCAAGGTCCTTGAGAGTTCACATGGAAATTCATCGCACCGAAAGAAACTACCTCTGCGACGAATGCGGAAAGGCCTTCAAGTCGCAGATTCGCCTCAATGCTCACCGTAAAGTGCATCGCGAAAAGCTGTTCCAGTGCTCCCAGTGTGATTTTCAATCCAACATCAATAGTTCAATCCACGTGCATCGCCAGTTTCATCGAGACGGATGTGTGCTTTGTCACGTATGTGGCTCCGCCTACACGGACAAATCCACGCTGAAAAAACACATGCAGGTCCACTCTCTTGACCGTCCCTTTGGTTGTGCCTTTGAAGGCTGCACATGGCGCTTCAAAACACAAGCAATGTGTAAAGCACATCTGAGGGCACACACTACCAAAGGGAAATTCAAATGTGATCTTTGTGGGTATATCTTTCGGCACAAACACCACTTACAACGCCACCAGTCTAGCATGCATGGGGTGAAAGCAATTGGTACAACTGTTGATTCCAAAACTGACACCACAGCAGGTGCTCAAGTTGAAGACCCTGCAGCAGAAGCCAGTATACAAGTAGTACCTGTTCAGGTAGTTGTGGCAACTGACATGCAAGGAACCCCCATAGCATATGAACAGCCAGAACTGGTGGATGTCAATCAATTGAATGCTAGTAACTACAACCAGGTGCTGATCCAAACAACGGAACACTCACAGATATTTTCTGCTGGTCAGGAATAGGGAATTATTTTGCTTCACTGGGCCTGTGCCCCCCACCACACACTGATCCATTGACCGTTCGTTTTCTGTTCAGGGCGTATGGTATATAAGCCTTTATAGTGCAGTATGACATGTACAGGGTTTAAATTTTCAGGGCCCTGTTTTTCTTCAAGAGGGAAAATTTAGTACAGGGGTAAATTTAAAATCAAGTTAAATATTGTTAATGGTAAGTGTACCATATTCTGCACTTACTGTACTGACCCATGTATAGCCCCACCTGTATTTAACCCAAAATTAGCTTGAATTTATGGGGTGGGATTATAATCGGATCTCCAGCCTATCGTAAAATACATTAGCATCAAAATGTCAGCCGTTTCAGATAAACTTATTCCAGATACTGTCAAGTGGCAAATGAAGTATGTGACCAGGGATTTTTTTTTGGGGGGGGGGGGGGGTTAAAAGGGGACTTTTCCCTTTTCCCCAAATTCGCTCTGGGAGAGGGAATTTGGACCTTTTTTAACCATTTTTGGGACAAAATGCAAAAAACCCTAATTTTTTGGCCTTTTTGTGTTGCCTGCCCTGATGCAGGAAGACACATAGGGATCACTTTGTCCCCTGTAGGCTGAAGTCTGTTGTCTGTTTTCTGTTGATGTCTATTGTGAAAAAAGGTTAACATTTGCTTGTAATATCTGCATACTTTGATGGATTTAAACCAAAGTTGTCGTAGATGCAACATGGATCCCGCATTTGCTGATGAGGTCAAAGGTCACATACTAAGGTCAAAGGTCATGTGAGGTCAAGGTGTAAGATAGGCTGAAAATGTAAAATTGACCAAAATTGAAAAGTTGAAGTTCAATTGGAACCAAACTTGATTCATAGGTGTAACATTGGGTCCCTCATTTGTTAATGAGGTCAAAGGTCACATCTCAAGGTCAAAGGTCATGTGAGGTCAAGTTGTAAGATAATCTGAAAATGTAAAATGACCTAAATTGAAAAGTTGAAGTTCAATTGGAACCAAACTTGAATCATAGGTGTAACATTGGGTCCCTCATTTGTTAATGAGGTCAAAGGTCACATGCCAAGGTCAAATGAGACCTATCAATACAAACCGCGACGGCAGGCGACACATGCGGTCCGAGTACCGATGTATTTTTAGCTCATTTTAGGGGTTTTTAGGGGCTTTTTGAAACTTGGGGGCATCCGCTCCCGCCCCCCTGGTTACGGGCCTGTGACCATCATGACATAATTAATTTTTATAAGAAAATCACAAGAAGGTACTTCCAAAACAGTAATGATACAAGTAACAAAATTGCATGTAATCTATTATCTATTGCCTTCAAGCGAAAAACTTAAGGTGGGTTTATAATAGGGTTTTCTTCTATTCTTCACATTCTTTCAAAACTGGGAGTAGGATTATAATCGGGCATGGGACTATACTCGGGTCAGTATGGTAATGTGAGCGCCTAAAGGTCGGCTCATACTTACACTGCACTGCATTGCAGTGCAGTAAATTTACTGCAATGTTCTGTCACTTCTGCTGCATTCGTAATCAATTTACTACAGATCAACCAAGGTCACTGCAGGTCACAGGTTGTAGTACGCAGGTCAAAGGTTAGCGTACGTCGTAGTTAAATTGCAAAGGATTGCAGTGAAATTGGTGTATTGCACCCAACTGCATCTAACACTTAAAAAATTATTTTAACTTTGTTGCAGTACTGCATCACAAATGCTGTGCATTTCAATGTCAAGTATAATTCCTGCAAAATAAACAAAATATGGGGAGAAAGGAAGAAAGTAAATATATAGCGGTCAAAATAAAGAGACAATGACATGCAATGGCGTTTAGATGAGGCTATTTTGGTTTCCAAGGAAATATGATGTGCACTGTTCTAAACCAATGTACTGCATTCCAGTGCACTTCTTCAAACTGCTTTAGAATGTATCAGTGATTTGCTAAAACAGAAATAAAAAAAATCATCAAAAATCAGATTTTGGCCTTTATGTAACAAGTATAGTTATCCTAACATACTCTGCAAGTGATAGGACCAAATGCAACCTAATAATGACAAAATAAAATATTTTAGTCATTACTGTCCGTATGGACACTTACTACAACACATAACTGAATGGAGAGTCATATCTTTGAACACTGCTGTTTTCTTCCTTTTCTGTCAATTCTTCAGCTGGAAAATATACCTTTCGAGAGTCCTACAGCCTTATCCTTCACTTCTAAGCTATCCCTGCAAATTTCAAATATTTTCCGCTTCTGATTGGTGCCCTTAAAGCAATATTAGCACATTTTTTGAAGAGCGCCCCCAATTTTCAAAAAAATATTTTTACACGGTTACATTGGTAACTGGCTAGTAAACTATATCTGTGAATAGTTAAGCTCTACAATGTCTATGTGTCGCAAACAAAGCAATTTTGTTAATATCTGGATCCCGATAATAATTCAACGGCTGCTGGAAACGGCTTTCCAAAAGGAAATAGTCTGGAAATAGCGCCATGTACGTATCTACGCTCATATTAGTTGTTTTATTGGTTCAGGCAAGTCAAGTTAGAGGTCATTTTCTTGAGGTGGCACTATTTCATCATGGACGGACATAAACTTAGCATTTCCAGCTCTGCTGTTAAGTACAATCTAGGATCCCAATTCTAATTACAAAAATCGCTCATTTTATGTTAAATACGCATTTTTGAGCATTCTCTCTTGGGGCTTACAAAATCACGTTTTTAGCTCTCGCATCAAAACGGATTGAAATATCGGCGCGAAACTTTACAGTTGGGGTTTTTAGAGTGAAGGCCAATCTATCAAGATGAAAACTTAATATCCTTAAATCATTGGTTCCCACGTCTGATATAAATAATGTCATCATAAAGGAATGGAGCATATATCCCCTCCCTAAAACTAAAAACAATGGTGAGAATTCACTCCAGTGGCGTAGCCAGGTGGGGGCAGAGGGGGGAAGAGTGCCCCCTCTGAAAATTTTCTTGAGGGGAAATCGGGGAATAAATCACGGATATTCATTCAGCCCTTTTTCGGATTCTTTTGCCCGGCGACCGAGAAATTTTTGTTTGTGATCGGGACATTTGTTGCACTTTCCGGGAAATTGTCCCCTCGGAAGCACCGGGCTGGCTATGCACCTGATTCACTCTATTAATTAGCACCAAATTTGAGGTCTCCAATTTCATGCTTCCACTAACGAATTCAATAAGTTCAACTCGCTCTAAGTAGCACAACCACTGCACCTAACCACAACAGGTGTTTGTGGTTTTATACCTAGACTACTGTCTGTTCAATTAACTTAGATGTCTGGTTTTATTAATTATTTCAAAAAATACGCACGTTCGAAATAAATCACGAAAAGAAAGTTGTTGGGTATCTTTGGACCTAAGACGTTTTTTACATGACAAAAGGAATGGCACATTTTAAACCTTCAAATCTATTGTAATCTGGGTATTTTACCCTCGTTTTGAAAATGAGCGAATAAAGGTTTGGTACCAGCAATTACGTTTTGTGGAAGGTTCCATTGACTCCACTTTGTAGGTTGTAAAAGTTGTCGTCGGAGGAAATGATTCACGATCAATATTGTCCGCCACTGGTATGTAATGAATAATGCCAACTTTGTTCAATAGGACAAAATCCGAACCGTTGTTATTTGCACTGAATTTTTGCAATACAAAAGAGATGATATTCAAGGAGTCACACGACATTAACTTGAATGGACGGCATTATAGGAGAGCTGTATGATTCTTTTGTTCATAACCAAATGAATAAAACAGACAGGGCCTCTATCAAAAGTATCGGTATTTCAACGATGCATTTATATACCCATGCATTAATGGACAACAAACACCTGAAATCAAGCAAGGTCCACGAATCAATAATTGTTCTTATTTACTTTTGAAGCGCCCCTAATTCACGAATGGGCCTGCCATCAAAGTTTCAGAGTCAAAAGTCAATATTCACCTGGACCCAGTTTGTTGTCGTTTGTCAGTAAAAATCAGTGTAAATTGAATAAAAATCCAAGAAGAAATATGTTTTTCAAGTTGGAACCCAATGATCTTGTTGGGTCCAATGGTGAATAACAACTTTTCTTTCATGATTTTTTTCGAAAGCGTATATTTTTTGAAATAATTAAAACCGGACATCTAAGTTAATTGAACAGACAATAGTAGGATCCTGGATCCAGTCAGTGTGCACAACAGACCACCAGGCAGTGTGCCATTTTTTTTTATTTAATCTTTCTCTAGACAGGGTAGCCCCAAGAAATGCTAAAGCACTGATTTCAAACCTGAAAACACAATGTTCAAAATATTTGAGAATAAATGTTAATTATGCAGTACAGTGTGTGAAAAATAATAAGTTTGTTGGTTCTTAGCAGACAGCCTTGATCAAGGCTAGCAACAACGGATAATATACACAGCCACAAAACAGATTCCCTGCCAAAATTATTCAATGGTGTTTCTTGCTGCTTGTGTTGTACCAAAGTAGTATGTTCAAAATAATAACCACTTTTATATAGCGCTCTATCGTCGTAAACGACATTGAAGTGCCGTTTTGTACATTATTATGCTGCCGTCAGAAATTGTCGCAATCATGTATTCATCTAAATGTGTTAAAGGGGTATTTCGTGATCCACAGCCTCGTCCCCCAACTTACCTCGAATTACCTCGAAAAAGTTGAGATTTTTAATTTTATATCATCTGAACCGTTGCCCTAAGTATAGTACGTATGCCCAATCTTACATGTAAATTCGATCTACTCTGGAAGAAATTCGTAATTTTGTATTTTCTGTCCATAAAATGGACATAAATTACAACACAGTGGCCTATGGGGTACTGTGATAAAAACATTTGCTCATAACATCAAAACACTGTCAGAATCAACTGAAATTTTGGAAATAACCTTTTCTCATGGATATCGTGTGAGCCATACACAAACAATGAGGTGCTAGAATCACAAAATGCACCTTTAAAAGTATGAACAGAAATGTTTCTTGGGGGTCAATGCTTTCCTAGAGTATTCTTAGCAATTTCAAATGTATCATGAAGAATAATAAAAGGAATTAACAAAATACAGCAAGTTTAACTTGCATCATCCCCCTGCCAAGATGGCAGTCTGGAACATGACCTCAGATGACCTTTGTCCTTGGTCTATGACCTTTGACATCATCCACACAGGAAGGAACCCCTATTGCACCTTAACCTCAAGTCTGGTGTAAATCGGACATAAACTTTTTGAAGGAGACGTGAAAAACAAAAACCTAACCAAACTGGAACACGCATGCATAAACACACATACAGACCTGATTGCGATCGAAATATCCCCCTAACTGCTTTTCAAGCCAGGGGGATAAAAAGGAAAATAATGAGTTTGGCCTTCACTCAAAACCCGAACTGTAAAGTTTCGCGCCAATATTTCAATCCATTTTGATGCAAGAGCTAAAAACGCGATTTTGTAAGCCCCATAGAGTATTGTGTAAAATTAATATTGGTCGACCAAAATGGGGCACATTTCCGCTCATAACTTCCAAACCAAACATTCTTTGGCTCTAAGATTTCACAGGGTAAATGAGAAAAATAGTAGTTTTCTTCTGATACCAAAATGTTGACCACTTCGGTAAAATCTGGGGCTTAATCTGGGGACGAGGCTATTAGCGATCGGGCCATGGACCCTTAAGTGCATCTTCAGCAGCCAGAAACAACAATGGTATTTATTATTATTTTTGACATGAAAATGATTTATGGAACCCTCATGAAACTGTTTCATTGATTTTCATGAAAAATTAAAATTTGTCCAAATTGGGCAATGCTAAATAAACACAAGACGTTGTCTATATTCTGTACTTTAATTGAAGTTAAAGACACTATCAGTGATTCATCGGAAAGAGTCAAAATATTTCAAATTTGCAGGAACAGTTTAAAAGCAAAGGATAAGTCTTAAGAATTCTCATAAGTTATATTTTGCAACAGAAAAATTGACAGAAAAGGAAGAAAACTGCAGTGTTCAAATATATGAATCTCCATTCAATTACGCGTTGTAGTAATTGTCCGTACGGACAGTAATGACTAAAATCACAGATTTGTCCTTATTAGATGGCTTTTGGTCTTATAACTTGTAGGCTATGTTAGGATACCTGTACTTGTTACAGACATGCAAAAATCTGATTTTTGATGATTTTTTTTTGATTTTCTGATTTAGCAAATCACTGATAGT
>JAMKCH010039577.1:0-14364 GCA_023653785.1 Ophioderma brevispina | reverse complement strand
TAAGGGCAGTGTTGAAGATTGAGTTTCCCACGCGTCCTATTTGGTTTGTACCTTTGCAATATTTATTAATTGTATTTTAAAGTAGACATTTCTAGAAAGACTGGGAGAAATTGAGACGATGACCCGATGATGCATCAGATTAATGTAAAACTTTCCTTATTTTGAGCAAAATAATAAAAACACATGATTTTGGGCCCCCAAAATTTTTTCAGACAGCATAACAAAAACAATTGAATTTTCACATGATTTCTTATGTTATTTCTTAGAACAGACAAATTTGTCTAGGGACGTTTTTTCATTTTTTAAAATAGAGCTTTTTTTCGAAATATAAGGAAAAAAAGGTCAACAAAGTGTGATTTTACCACTTCTTATTTCCAACATTTGAGTATATATTGAGAATATCCTTAGTTGAGGAAATCGAAAAAGTTAAAAATTGAAAAAACCGTCCCCTAGAGAAGACCGATTGCTATCGTAAGAAATTACACCTTACCCTTTTACTTTTTAGGCTATTTTTGGAGATTCTCTTGTCATGAAAATTTGCCCACTTTTTGCGAAAATTAGAACATTGAAAAAATCCTGTTTGAAGGTAAAAAGTTTACTTTTCTTTCACCAAGCCATTTTCAAAGCTGTCTCTTTCTCAAATAACTTTACATTTTAACTTCAAATTGGTATGTTGTGCAAGTGATGAAATTGCATCTTTATGCACTATTTGATCAAAAAAACCTGCTTTTTGTCTTCAACTTCAGAAATCAGAAGAAATTGCAATTTTCAATCTGGTCTACATTAGCGCTTTGTTTACATTTTTTTTTTTTTTTTTTCAAAATTTAATTTTATTGTTTTTTTCCAAATGCGTTCGCTCAAAAAGTACATTACAACATGCGCCAGCTTCATTAACGCAGCAAAAATTCACCACGCGAAACGCGATGCTGCGCTTGCGCCTACGGCGCGTAATGTGCTTAAATTTCCCGCCGTTAAGACCATGTGGATTTTTTGTGACTTTAAATTGGTCAAATAGCTGTTTAATTAATGCAAACTCGCCAAAAAAAAATACAACTCCGGATTGTCTGCATTGGAATCAACCTTTGTTGGTAACGATAGATGACACAGGTTGATGTTTTAAATGGTGCCAAAATCAGAAATTCGTGTAAAAACAAAAGCACTAGGTTTCACACGCCCTTTTTTTTTATTTTTTTTTTTTTTTTTTTTTTTTTTTTTTTTTTTTTTTTTTTTTTTTTTTATTTTCTTTTTTTTTTTTTTTTTCTTAAGCTGAACCGTTTCGTTGGTACAACTTGGGAAATTTCTATTTCGTATAGGAGGACAAATACGAAATTCCGCCTGTGTCTTGCATTGAAATATAAGAATATCAAAAGGGCACCGGTTCTCGTCGTTTAGACCACTTCTGTATCCAAAACAAGGTAAGCAATATATTGAGTATCTATCTATACTGAAATTACTATTATGCCACAATATTGGGTGGGCCTCAAAATCTCTCGTTGCACCTTTAAATAGGATATGAATAACTGTACCACATATCCAATCATCTTAGCAATGAGTCATAGGTGTTTTAATCAATTTAGTTCGAAACTAAGCTGCAAAATTATTTTTTTCACCTTATTTCATCTTCTTTTTTTTAGAGTCCACCGCCAACAGACTGCTGTGGTTTTCTTGATGGAATTGTATAGCTTTTTATTTGGTTAACCTATACTTGGAACGATGTGTTGAATTGGGAAGCATCAGACTTGTTACTGAATCTAAAATTTTGATGTCAAACTCTGACATATTCAAGGGCGTCTGGAGTGGAGATAATGAATCAGCAGAAATCTCAAATGCTTTTTTGACAACATACGTATGAGCTTTTGTAACCCCCATATCAATCCTATTTTGATATTCTGCAAAAAAAATGGGGGTCTCTTAGACCATAACTTGTTGTTTAGGGGTTCTAATTAGGACAAAACTTGTGTAGGGGGTAAAATTTTTTGAGAAACCAATGCTAATGAACTTATTATATTTTGGGGGTAAATTAATTTTGGGAAAAGTGCGTTAAAATTGTTTAGGGGGAATTTTGCTCACAAAGAAAACTTGTTTGGGGTTGCTTCAAAAAAAAAAAGGTCAAGCATGTGTACACTGGCATATTTGAGTTGGGCCCCCCCCCCCCCCACTGTCATATTTCCCCCCTAAACTTGTTTAGGGTTGAAATTCTTGCTTGCCTCACACAGAAAAAACTCAGTTAGGGGATGCCTCTCGAAAACACATTGGTCACATTTGTACACCTGGCAGCCCAGTGACAAAGAACTCTAAACCACCGCACAGGCCGGTAGTCTTGAAACTGACTTTACTCTGGATATTTATTAATCTTTCCCTGGAGATAGCTAGTTGCACACAAGTGTTTTGGAAAAAAAACTGTGCTTTGGCGGATTCGAAACCGCCGACCTTCCGTATTACTAGCACGGCGCTCTAACCAACTGAGACAATTTTATAGCTCAGTTGGTTGAAATAATGTTGGCCATGTTTTTTAATATTTGCCATGGTCAAACAAGTTGGTTATTAGAAGTTTTTATACATTTTGCATCATAATTAAGCTAAAATTACATTTAATCAAGAATGCAGGAAGTAGGGTATTGCTCGGTAATGTTGCAATTGTTAAAGGAAAGGCTGTAACGTCAGAGATTTCAATTAATTTTCTGATGTAATTAATTGGAAAGCCATCTAGAACTAAAGAATAGTCGCCCTAACAATGTTGATTCAAGTTTGAGATGAATCAGATTTTTCGTTTCATGCAGAACATTTCTGTATAGTATCACAGTGCCATAGGATCTGTGTTAAGCAACATTCCGGATCCGGAAATTTATCCCAAAGATGTGATTTTCTATATGAATGACTTCATTTGAGCTTAGCTATTGCACACCGTGATTGTAATATGGACCAAGCATTAGGTAACAATGCAAAACCTGATTTTGTTTGAATTAAAAGGGCGGCCCTCCTCAGGAAATATCTGAGTCAGCCTTTAAGCATTATTTGTTGCAAGAAAATGAAAGTGGCTCAGTCTTTTTACCACATACAAGTAACATTCTTTTTCAAACTCCCTCCAAGTGATTTTACCTGTATTCTTTGGTCCTGATAAATGTGTTACCATCATTTGTTGCAGCACACAACCAGTGGCAGGACCGCAATAACCTCCAGGTCTCCCAAGCAATATCAGGGTCTTCAAGGGCCAACATATCAATTAGCTCTTGGTGGGGAACAGAACGTTAAGACACACACTTCCAGAACCTCAAGCCTTAAAGGTAAGGATAGATCCAATTTTTGTCATATGATGGGCCAATATGTTAATGACCGTTATAAATAATGCAAAATGTGAGATAACTTTTGTAGGTGAAGTATGACCTGCATATTCCATTCCTTATTGAATGGAACCATGCCATATTTCACCATAATGCAAATATTCTTTCCTATTGCAATAACATTCAATAATTTTTATATGTACTTATATACATGTACAGTTGTTTTTCTATAACATTGTATTCACCAGCTTATTTTAGGCAACACAGACAGTTGGAACATACAAAGACTCTATATTTTGAAAATAAACACCTGTGGAAGATTAGGATCAGATTCCATAGGGGATTTATGGATTGTACCTATTGCCATTTTGCAGGAGACCTCAAACTGGGCAGAAAACTGAGGAGCCTTTATTTTACACAACATTGCATTGCATTGAATGAATGTTTTGTACCCTCATTTATTCCAGGTGCCAGTTTGAAGCCCTACTTGCAAATGGTGAACCCTTCACAGCATAGATAGCTTAAGTGGATAACTTCATTGAAATACCCTCCACTCATTGGATTTTAAAAGCAATGATTTTTTTTTTTTTTTTTTTTTTAAGAGAGCCCCAATTTTTCAAATATTTTGAGATTTTTGACAGTTGTATTGGTAATCGCTATACATTATACTTGTGAATGTAAAGCTCCAACTTCTCTATGTGTCTCATAAGAAACATTTTGAAATTAAATAATTTGGTTGAATCTTACATTTTCCCAACATTGTCAAACAAATGCATCAAACACCACACAAAAAATGGTAATGAACAGCTCTGTCCTAATATCCATCACCATGATTTAATAGTTCTTGGAAAAAATGCTAACTTGTTTATACTATGAAGTATATTTACAACCAAAATGCAAATTTTGTCAGAAATTGTCAATCTGGTAATATCAAAGGGGTTTAATAGAGTGAATTTGGGAAGGCAAGTATACACACAACTAATAATTCTAACTCCAAATGTCCTTTTGTATCTCAGCATTTATAGAACACTAAATCAGGAACTCTTGATACATGGCCGGCATACGCTACAAGCTCAAGCAACTGCCAAACCCACGCTACCATCACAGAGACCTCGTTCCAAGCCCAGAGAGCAACTCACCTCCACTCGCACATCCAGGATTACGTGAAGCCCACACAGAACAGTCGTACCCAAACCTAAATTTTTTAGAACAGCTGAGTTTTCTTGAAGAAGGCATTGAGAAAGGGAGATGGTGGCAAGGGTGGTCCTAGTGACTTAAGATTACAGGTGAGAATATGTCGTCACGATGTTGCCAGGTAATTTGTCAATTACAATTGATTTTCAGGTAAAGGCACATATATCTCAAAGTAAAAGTGAGATAACCATAAATTTAAATAACTTCAGACATCATAACAGGGGTACTTTGGTTATGTTTACCCCTGGTGCCTAAATTTAAAATAAACACCACTTCTTCGGAAATGACCTTTCCACCTTTCGAGAAAGCCTGGTGAAAGACATTATAGTGTGTGATGGTCTATAAATTCAATGTAAGATGCAGAAGGAAGCCTTGATAAAAAATTTTGTTCCAACCACAATTCATCGTAAACCAAGCTTGGAAATGTAATTACCTCTCAAGGATATTTAGCCATGAGTGAAGGTAAAAAAGTTTAAGGGGATGGACCTGTTTACGCAGGAATGGAGTGTCCTGAGAAATGGAGCGACTGAGTCAGACTCCACCATATGATGTTGTTGTAAGAAGATTCCTACACCACCTCCACAGTGGTGTGTTACCTTCCCAGCAATAAGTTACTTTATCCATACTACAACCTGGGTAGGAGGATAACTGGGTAAAGCTACGGAATTTCCGTAACATGACCCATCTGACACACTTTTTTTCTGACAAACTTATGAATTAAGGAAACCTTAATGGAATACGGTTCTTTATTACAATGGCGTATTCAATTGAAATTCACACTTCCTCAGTGCGAGGTCGTAAATCTACCTAACTATTCCACTGGGGCTGATTTCAAAAAGAAGTTTCCAACATGGGTCCATTCTAAATCTATTACTCGAAGTGGAAGAATTGCATAAACTTCCAATGGGTAGGCATGAATTTTAATGGAATTGTATATGTACACTGTTTACTCGGCATTTCAACTGGGTAGGGCATTGGGTCAAATCCCAAACCTGCCTCAGATGTTCTTCTTACCCTAAAAATATACACTATAACTTGGCTACATCATGACAATCCACACATTATTTCATCAGTTTTTGTTTTGTCCTGTATTCAGCTACCGCTGAAAGGATTTGAATTACCTATAGGAAGATTCAGACTTACAAACCATTATTATCTGCAATAAAAAAAGGAATATGAATTAATTGCTTTGGCTCAGACAAGGGAACAGATTAGAGAGCTAGAACCACTCAAGGTAAGTCATGATCATAATCTAAAAAAGATACTGTTTTAAAAATAGCAAAGAAAAAATATGTCTGAGGGATTTTGGAGCAAAGAACTATGGATCATCCAATGCTCTGTTAAGATTTATGGTAAGAAAGAAAAAACAGCAGCGGCCGACCGACCGAGCAAAGGATGGACAGGGAGAAGAGAATGTGAGGGGTCTTAGATTTTGAACAGCTCTTTTTCAAAGCCTCTTTCTTTACAATTTTCGCTAGCAATGAGCAATCTGCTGTGCTCATTTATAGACGATGGCATTCGTCAGCAGTGAGCATAGTGTCAATTTGGGGATTATATTCCTTTTAAAATGAAGAGACATGATCGGGATTTCTCTCAATCAAAAACTGAAGTGTCGAGGTTCTCACTCACAAATGTAATTCACTCTCAGAAGAAAACCAAGGAGTGAAATATGCTTGCATTATACATGACCACTGATTTCTCGCCAATTAATATTATAATGGAATAATTTTATATTTTTGTAGGTGAATATTTATTTTGGCAGGAAAACTGGGGGCGGTGTTTGGTTGTAACACAATATTGTAAACCAAATTTGGCCCCAAGGAAGAGTGAAAATACTCTTGGAGAAATATTTTGGTTCAAATTGGAAAAAAATATTTTGGCATCAGGAAGGGTATCCGGTCAATTACCTTTTGCTCCAATAAATCTTCGTGACACAGCAGTATTGCTGAGTATGAGGGTCAATCAGCCACCTCCTTAGCGGGGACATAAAACGGATTTAAAACTTTGGTGTAACTAAACTAACTAACTTAAATGCCTGGGATACGGTCTAATCTTCTACCATTTTCATATCATATCAGTCCATGTTAGTGACAGTGTCAGAACAGTGCGATCAGAAGGGGTTGGCACTAAGAGAGCAGGAAAGACAAGAAATGGTGGACTCAAGATGGAAAAATAGACGACTACTCGGAAGAATAGATGATATGAGACAAGAACATGGAGGGTTGCAGGCACAAATAGAAAAGGTATTACCTGGATGAAAGCAAAAAACCTAATCATTGGGTTGTGACCAGGACAGACTAGTACCAATATTATATAACAATTTGTCTAGCAAATGTCAATTCAAAGAGTTCAACAAAGTTTTTACCATTCTAAAAATAAACAATTCTGAAAAAGGACTATTTTTATGATGATTTCTTACTGCCAAAGTTAAAGTGAAATTTGCATTTTCCTAGTCTTAAATTATCAAGCAACTAATCAGGACCCAAGTTCATTGCTACAAATCGCTTACTGGAACTTGTACAAAAATGCCTGTGTTAATGGACAAAGAAATTTGTGGTGTGCTCCCTTATGTTGGTGGAAAAAAAAAACAATGAATCAGTACAACAAATTATCTTTCATTTTACCTTTGTTTAGCTACAAGATGAAGTAGCAGCAGAATACCTCAAATACAGAGATGATGGTGACGCAAGAAAGCTCCTTGTATCTGACATCAATGAGCTGAAATCCAGCAAGACGACTATCAGAAAGCACAAGCTGGTGGGGTTCAAGAAGCAGAAGTCAAAGAAGGGGGGAACCAATCAAACTTAAAATAGCACTCAAGTAAGCTGAAATCAAGAGCGGCCATTATAAGTTGATATTGGTAATGTACCTCCTTTACAGGACCGTCTGAGGGGGGGGGGGTGTGAACGGCCCATTTACAGATATGTCAGCAAAATGTTGACAAAATCAGTATTACTGTAAAATGGATGCAGTAGATTAAAATTGTATGAAACTAAAAATTTGGTACTGTTTTGGCGGAAGAGAGTATTTCCGCTTGTAATATGGCAGTATAATGAACAATTTTACAATGCAATTGGGCCACCCTCGATCTTTGAACTTACGGTAAAAAATAGTGCCGCAAACGATTGCCGACCACAAAATTTTTTTAGAAATTGTTTTGGCCAATAGTTTTGAAAATTTTTGCCAAGCAACACCCCACGGAAATGGTTCTGGGGAATGCCCCTGCTTCTTTATTTTAGGTGGAGAACAGTGAGTTGAACTAGCAGCAGCTTAGAAAGTTGCATAAAAAGGGACTTAAACTCTGAGCCCAAGTGGGCAACAAGACACGAGCTCAAGATGCTGTTCTGCTGTGTTAACTCTGAGTTAAAAGTTAAATTAACTCGGCGGTGTCTGTCAGTCAATGGGAGGTAGGTGTTAGCTAGTTGACTTACTAATTCCATCGAATGTAAGTCGTCCACACCACACAGTAACTGGACACTGTCTCAGTATAGCAATTGTAGGTGCAGGAATGCATGCTAGAACCTTTGTATCACTTGCAGATGATATACAAGAGAGGATTGATACTAACATATCAATCATCCTGTTAGTGATTGATGCGAGTGATACACCCTAAATTAATACTGTATTCACAATTTGATTCTTAGTGCATTTAGTAAGGTTCAGATTTCCTTTGAGGGGCTGCTATTGGTATCCTGGTAACCAGTTACTACTGTCCAGGGCCGAGTTGTCGCGGTGAAACCATCACCCCCATCGGGTTTGCTAAGAAATCTGATGAGGAGGGTGTTACCCTGGTAGAATGAAAAAAGAAGATCTACCTACAAGGGCATTAGCTCTGCCGAGAGCTATTGGCGGCATCCAGCAATGCTGCCTTGCTGGTGGCGTGGTTGCCCAAAGGTAGGCCACCGCCGAAAACTGTGGATGGGCGTCAGGAAGGGAATCCGGTCATTTATCTTTGGCAATAAAATACTGAACCAAAGCAGTATGGCTGATTGTGAGGTGTATCCGACTACCCCCGTTAGCAAAGAGAAATGGAAAGAAAGGAGAGATGAGATATCTAACATTTCTGCATGACTGATAATTTGTTTGTTTGATTGAATAAATCAATTCATTGTTGTAAATTAAGACAATACGCATGTCAAAATATTGAAATGCGTATTAGCAATTGATCATTTCAAAATTTGTGGTTTTTTTAATTTTTTAGGTTTTTTCTTTTTTTAAAATTAATTTCTTGATTTACGTAATGCAGAAAAGCCAGGGAAGATGTAAAGAAGTACACAGAGACTTAAATAATGATTGCCAATTATGGCGATGTGTGCCAAGGAGAGATTTTGAAGCACTAGAGGCAAATACAAGGTAAGAATTAAACCAATATTTGATATGACGTTTATTTTTCCATTGCCTCAATATTTTTTTTGTGTCCAGCAGATTGCCTGATCGGGAAACCCCATGTTAAATAACAAATTGCCCGAACCTTGCCTGAACTTGCCACTTTTTTTCTGAAACTTAAAATAAATCTAGGTGGAATATCTAAATTTGGTGTGTAAAATTAGTTTCACTTTTCAGGTGTTATACTTCTACCAGAGATAAGTAAGTACCAATTGTTCAAAAAGCATCAATAATTTAGAAGTTCTAGGTGCTGACAAAGTGTCTGAAAGTACCTGCAAATACAGCATTGCCCTAAATAAAAGAAAGTTGTATGGCGTGCGCTAATGAACACAGAATTAAGCATTTTAACTTGACGAACTAATTGATTCAAACCAGAAGAATAAAACACTAAACCTCATAATGGCCTAAATGTAATGCCTTATTTGACAATAACCTTTCTAATGTTTTGTAATTATTGATATCCTTCTCTTTCACAGAACTTGCCATGGAATTGGATATCATCAAGGACCGACCACAACAACTTATGTCAGACGCATATAAGGTTCCAAGTTGTTTTGTTTATTTTGATAGAGGATAATTTATGCCTAGCTATGGCTTTGTTGCAAATATATTTTAATTACGCCATGAATATACTAAGTGTCAATTGCAAGAGCCTTTAGCATTTTTTAGACATCATTCCTCGCTGATTGGAGAAGCGACTGCCGATGTGTAATCGATAAGTCACTATCATACCCAAGCGACTTGAAGCAAGCCAGTTCACTTGAATTCAACTCAATCGCTCCGACGCTCCCAGCGACCTTGACGCTGGAAGCGATTGACAAAACACAGTGTTTTTTCACTAGCTATTTTTACAGTGCACTCTGCGTTGCAAGTATAATCATGCCATTGGCATTAGTTGGATAACAAAAACGTTTATAGTGCATCAGCATTAACATATGCGGCGCCAAAAGATCCAGCCACAGTTCGTCAGTGGGATCCTGCATAGCTGCTCTATTTTCTTGTCCACGAAATCAAACGGTTTTTTACAGTCTTTTTTTGGAGGAAGCAGGGCTTTGAAAATATGCATTTTAATATCACAATTTCATATTCCAAGTCGTTTGCAACGCAACTAAATAAATTTTGAATGCCCATAAGACCACTACGTGCAGCATCAAGTGTTCTTTTAGAAGTGACTATTTTAATGGTAAACTTTATACTGTTCCAAAGTGCGTATAATCATTTCTTAAACAAAAATGATAAACACCCACCGAATTTTCTGCACATTCACATTGGAACTTATTGCCCTGCTAATCAAGTGTCGGCATCGTGAAAGTGTATGTATTTTTGAAGAAAATCATGTCCACTTAAAATAAAAGCAACATGCCCCTTCAAAATTCCATATAAATGTTTTGCGCCTTCATATAGTATGGTGTGCAGCAAGCTATAAATGTTAATGTTAAGCTGCACATTGATTTATCTTCTCTTGACCATACATACAGCATGTCAAGAAAACTGACTCCTCTAGTTGTGCTAAAATTTTTCAAATTATTTCATCAAAAACTTGAAATGTGCATGCTATTCGTAAAAGCTATCCTTTCCTCCATACACATACTGTTCAAATTTCATCTATTTAATCTTTCATGTGGTGTTTGAACAAAGGCAATTTCATAAGTGCACCAGGATTTAAGCCATTCCAGTTTGATTGATGAATGATGAAACTATCCAACATTTTTCCATGAAATGGTGTTAGTATCATTCTGCAAAATTAACCCCCAAAAACGAATTTTGAAAGTGATTATGGATGTTGAAATTACTTCAAACATAAAATGCTTGATATAGTTTACTACTGGGTGTACCCACTACAATAGAGTCTCGATGTAGTCGACACACATAGGGTATTATGTTTAGAATTCGGGTACACCTCTGACAATAAACCTCTGTCTGACCCCTTGATTGTTTTGTGGGTATAGTTTACAGTTCCATTAGAGCAGACCATAGTTTTTAATTATCCATTGTACAGTCATGACAATACTCCCAGAGCCTCATAGATGCATAGTGTATACCTAATGTCATCATAGAGTACACACTGATTGTGTGCCTGATAAAATGTGTACCCTGATGTAATTGTCAAAAACAGTAATTTCAATGAAATTTTTGCCTTGCTATGGTTAATAATGACACGGGTACAGATATGTCAGGAAGTAACACATAGTTCATGAAAGTGGGGAAGTGCTGGTTTCTGGAGTTACCATAGAAACGCATGTTAAATGCATCTTATCAGCATGCATTTTAGGTCATGACCAAGATACGTTTATATATGGAGTTTGGTGCTAATTTTTCCCATGTATCCTTCAGTACATTACTTGAAGTCAATAACAACGGTACTAACACCAAGAGATGATTTTCCTACCAGAGCTTTGAGAGTCTCAAGAGATCTGCCACACAGGTGAGTCAAAAGCTTTTTAGGAATCGTGGGCACTGAAAGGTATTTCTAAGAATATTGAGTTATGGTTTTGTGACCAGAGTAATCTTGACTGGTTCACTTTCTTTTTCTTTGTTTTTACTACTTTTGGGATCCTTTTTGTTTTGCACAACGCCATGTTGCATATCACTTGTTTACTTATTTTCCTTTCATTTTGGCAAATGACAAACATCTCAAACAGTTAACTGATCTTAAGAAATGCCAAAAAAAAAAAAAAACCTGTTTTGTGAAATCTGACTTGATTAAACATGTCCAGGTATGATACTCTGTACATGGGTTAAATATAGCTCATGTCCTCACCAAAGGCAAGGTTTCTTCATGAGATGAGCATAGTTCTGATTTGATCAATATAACGTTTTAACAAATTAAATACAACCCAGAATTAGGTACCTGAATAAATCTCATCAAGTGGTCCTACTATTCGAGCCAAGAACCTTCAATGCCAAACACCAAACCCAGTTGGGCTATGATCACGCTTAAACATTATGATCACCTCTTAGTATTTTTAGAAATGAGTGCCATTGCATATACTGGATCTCAGCAGCTTTCGATAACCGTGGATCATGGTATTCTTCTCAAAACGTTCGTGAAAAAAAAAGGAAAACCCACTTTTTTTGGTATCTCTGGTAGTGTTAACAGTTGGTTTAAATCGTACCTCACTGCAGGTCCTTTGCGATGGAAATGTTAAATGGTATTGTTTCTGATGTCAAACAATCGACTTGGAGTTCCAAGGGGTCCGTCAATTGGTCCCAGGCTTTTTTTACTTATTATATCTCGCAATGTTGGCAAGATTATTGATAACCACCATCTTAATTATCATGTCCTATGCCGAGATGTTCACAGATATACGCTATGTTTATCCTCACTCGCTGGTGGAAGCTGGTTGACAAAACTTTGTTTTAAATTGACCCAGTGTGTTTATGATCTCCAGGCATGGATGCTGCGTAACAGATTGAAGCTTAACCAATCTAAAACTGAGTTTTTTTTGTGGCGTCAGCTACCCCCATTCTGAGTTCTTTAAAACAAAATGTATGCTCCTACACTTAGGTGACCAATTCATCCATAGCTCCCCTTCTTTCCAGAACTTGTTCATTTTTGACCATGACCATGTGTAATCATATCACTTCTTTGTCTCTTTCTTTGTCCATTCTGTTTACTTTCAATTATAAAACTATCTTCACATATATCTCTGATACAGATACTTGCCATAACATTGTCCACTCCCTGGATTTTGTCTAAATTGGATTATTGCAACTTTCTTTTGAATGGCATTGATAAAAAAAAAATTAAAATTCGCCTTCCAGTTTTGCAAAATAAGTTGCTCATCTTATTTTTTAGGCAACCGGTTTTGCACCATGTCTCTCTCCATTACTCCATGCTCCTCTCACTGGCTTCCCATTGCCCGAGGGAATCACTGGCTCATTTAATAATGCAGGGGTTTAATTTCCCCCTTGGTGTGTCTTAGAGCTCTGTGACTATAATCAAACAAATCATTACACTGCACTGATTTCCTTTTACAAACCACTGTTGACTGAAATATATGCATTTTTCACTTCTCAGAAGGAAAATGCCCCAAAATACCATTTTAAGCAAAAAGCACCCCTAAAAGAGAGAATGGGCTCGACCAGTGATCCCCCATGTCATACCCGTCGACCATCATCTCTCAATTCCGTTTTGGCCGCCATACAAAACGGACGCTTGTACATCGCAGCTCTGGTATTAGCAGCCAAAATTAATCTGAGTATTATGATACTGGACTGTTGTCGTCTCAATACGGAATACTCCTACTACTTTACCAATACGACTGGATATATTACTGATTATATCTGGATTATAATCGCTCTATTTGGACGAGCGGAAATAAAACGGCTACTTTTTCCCCCCGTCGGAGAGCTTTTTATTGTGTATCCTTTTTTAACCGCCGATGCGGTCATGTAATCTGTGTAGCGGTAAAATAGGTAAACAAGGCAGCATTGCCGCACGTGTTGCGTGCTTGGATGCCTTGCTTCTTGGTGAGCCTGTTTCTGTTTCTTGTAGTTATCATACTATCAATTAAACAGTTTTATTGGGTGAGTGTTCCTATTATTTTATTCTTAATTCTTATTCTTGTTGTATTTTCATAAAATATGTGAAACTGACTTTGGAAAATTCCTTTACCGTGTTGACTGGTTACCACCGCGAACGTATCTTTGTCTCCCGCTTTGGCGGCCGGGTGTTACAGGGCACGCCTTTGTTTTTTTCTTTTTTTGTTTTCGTTCCGACACCGCGCGCCATCTGGCTCGCTCACCCCGCGCCGCCCGCGACCCTCTTTTTCTCCGTGCGTTCATTACGGTCCTTGCTTCCCCGCTGTTGCTTCCTTTTGGTGCTCGTTCCTTTGTGGTGGCCTCTCAGTTTCACTGGTTTGCCTTGAACACTGTTTCCCTATCTATGTTTCGCTTAGGAAAAAGGGGTGGTGGTGTCGTAGCTCCAGTCCCGAGGTTCTTCCCAGCCCCTTCTAGCCCACGCGGTGTCAATCTTGCTCGTGGCTGCATGCTTCACCAGGCCTTCGCGGCTAGTTGGGTCCGCGCGGGCGCTTCGCCAGGTTGTCCCCCGCTCACGCGGGTTCACCGTGCGCGGTTACTGGTGCGGTTCGTCCGCGCTAGTTCCTGCTACGGTTCAGCCGTTACGGCACACCCCGCTTGGCTAGCCCTGCTAGCCCCGCGGGGTTAATCGGCCTCGTGCTGCTTGTCTTCACCAGGCCGTTTCAAACACGGGCTAGGTGGGGCGCGCAGCGCTTCGCGGTGGGCCCCCGCTCACGCGGGGTTCCTGTGGCGGTTCACTGGTGCCGGTTCGGCCAGCGCTAGTTTCCCGCTACGGTTCCGCTTTTACGGTACACCCCGTGGGTTTTTCCGTTACGGCACAACCCCTCGCATGGCTAGCCTGCTATCCCCGCTGGGTTAATCTGGCTGTGCTGCTGCTTCACAACCAGCCTCACAGGCTAGGTGGGGCGCGCATCGCTTCGCCGGGTTGGCCCCCGCTCCACGCGGGGTTTCCGTGTGCGGT